>JBBPDE010000107.1:2866141-2877369 GCA_037974605.1 Nannopetersius ansorgii | reverse complement strand
GATTATGGTTGTAACCCTTAATATTAAACACATATATATGTTTAAATTCTATAATAATAAAGCAGATATAGAACTACAGACCATGAAAGAGTATTAGTTTAAATGTTAAGTTTTATAAGCTGTATGCTGTGCCATCAGTCTGCTCTGAAAAATATCTATTATAAATATAATAACAAAACAACTTACAAATCCTGCTTAGTTATATAGTGTAAAAGGCCTGTTTTGAACCTGAACTACTTTATTATGTGCTGTAAACACTTAACATGTGTGATCCATGGAATGTAATCACCAGGTCAAGGTTTTTAATGCACAAAGAATTTGGTGTTCCTGATGTTTATGAGAACGTTCTCCAGTAGATGTAGGTTGTCCTAGATTCAGGATGTTCCTTCCTCGTTTCTAGAGCGATAAACGGGACATTCCTTTACTGGACTTATGCAAACAGTGTCAGCTTTACACACGCCGTTTCTGCCTGAATGCACGTTTGATTCTTTTTGAAATGGTAAAATGATGTTTCCTTTGCATTAAGTGTGTTGCGACTGTAAAAGTTTTTTTTTTTTTTTTTTTTACTTCTTCATGAAGAAACATAAAGAATGTACACTGCACAGTTCATGGCTGCTTTCAACCCATTTATTTTATGCAACTATGCCTTTGTTTCAGTTAAATTAACAATGGTATTCGTCATTTCATGGGAAGGAACTGGACGAATGAGATCTTTACAGTGGCCGTGCCGATGTGATGACTGTCCAGACAGTAAATAAAACTGCTTTTATTTGGCCGGGCTTGTTTGCTTGATCTTTTTTCCCCCCTGCTTTACATCATCTGAGCAATCCCAATATGTTGGAAGGCTTGAAAATCCCCATTTTACAGTCACTTAAAACAACACTACACACACACCGACGCTATACACTAAGCGCTAGGGAAATGATTTGGCCTCTCTGCGTGTAATAACAGCCATTTGTCTCGTTTGAGCGTTTCTCATGTTAAAGGTTTTAAGGCAATGCGAACGTATCCTTCTCACACTTGCCTGCGTTGCTTTGTCTGTCAATCCCGTCGCGTTTTAAAGGAAGAGATGTAAGCTTCACAGTATGACTCATGGAGTAATTTACAGTATAAGGATGCTACAGTTCCTGTCAGAACCGTTTGCTGGACACAGATCAGTTGTAGATCTGGACTGAAGTAGTTTCATTGGGATTTCTCAGTGAAACTCCTTATCAGTCTGGACCTGGGCTTAATCTATGTCCTGAGAACTAACACTTTTTCTCTTGTCTACCTTCTCTCCCCTACTTGTTCCTCTTTTCTCTGTCTTGTACAGGTCTGTCTATCCCACCCTCATACCCTACAGGCCAAATCAATGAAAGAAACAAAAACGTAGTAAAAAATGAGTAGGTGAGTTAGGCCTCCACCAACCAATCTGGGAGAGTGACGGCTATCATGTGCTTCCTCTGAGATACAAGAAGCACCACTGCATCATTCTGAACTGTTATGTGGCCTTACAAATACAAATAGTAATGGAATTACTGGTTGCTTCCATACCTTTGGCCTGTAAGGTATATGTGCAATTTCCCAGGTTCTCCTTGAACATAGCACAGACTCTCATACCCACAGCGATAACAGTATTAAATAACATAACATAGCACCAAATCCCCCTGTCTGACCAGTGGTGTACATGAAGCGCATGTGGATTCAGGAAAACAGGATAGGGTTCTATACACTCAGGGGTAAGGTTGGGATGGAAGAGGGCAGGGTTTGCTACAGACGGTTTTTGGGTGTCAGGCACGTTTTGTTAGTCTGTCCCATTCGTAAGCTACATTATTCCTCTTTGTATTTAACTATACACGATGCACACACACACACCACTTCAGCTAAGAGTAGGCACAGCTGTGTCCCCTGTTCTCCATGCTGACAGTCTAAAAAGTCATTTACACTCACATTAAAGGAGGCGTATTTACACAAAGAAACGTGGCACTCAAAAGGCTTCGATGGTACAATGCGATAAAACATTGCGAATGTAAAAAGCAGTGCAATGCAAGAGAACACTCTCTACTAATATACATACACATTTCATTCAAGATCTTTTCTTAAATGTACACGTTTTCTAACTTAATCTCTATGCGCTCCATCTGTAGCATAAGATAATAACCAGGGATAATAATTTTGAAACCTTTTTCTGTACTTCATAAAAGACAAAAACCTCAAAACACAATTAGAACAAAAGCCAATGGAATGGAACGTGTTTTTTAGTCAACAACTGTTCTGTTCTTTTGGTAAGCTCATGGAAACGAATGCCTCAGTTAAGTGATCAAATGCTGTAGACGCGGCAGATAGAGATTACGCTGAAAAGTGCCAGAGCATTCCTTTAATCCTAAGCTCCTTTAATGCCATTACATCTCATGTTTTCACATTCAAGTTTCAGGTAAACGATTTGGGTCATCTGGATGAAGAAATCGAGTCCTGATGCAGTCACAGCTTGGAGATGTTCAATTAAAATGAGGAAAAAGCCTGTTTTGGGGATGATGCAGTCAGGGTCTGTCCTCCTTGAAATGTGGTTCCTCTGATTGGTTGAGATGTAGATGCAGTTCCTGTGTCCGGCCACAAGAGGGAGTCTAACCCTCTGGCTCCTCCAGGTGTCGAGGGAGGCAGGGGGACTGCCGGCCGCGGGACAGGACGGGTCCGAGCGAGGGTGACAGGCTGCGCACGCTGACCCCGCCCATGGGGACCAGGGAGGGCGAGAGGCTGCGGTACCCTACAGGCCCCCGGAAGCTCAGCTCCTGAGTGGGCAGCAGGGGCTTCAAGATACTCACCAAGCAGAAGGCAGAGCCGCTCTTGGGTATGAAGTTCACCTTGTTCCTGTCAGGACACAGATACGGAGGGATCTCCTGGAGAGGCCTTGGTCTGAAGAAGGAGATCATTTCAATGTTGTACTAATTAGCATTGTAAAAACTGCATGCACTTTCATGTACTTTCTATATTTTGTATCAGTATATTATATACAGTAAAAGGTGCAAGCGGAAGCTCTACTTACTGGTTCTCCTCGAAGACTTTGACTCTCTCACAGCCCTCAGGAGGCTCTCGCTTGAACATGTAGCTGTTGTTGGGTTTTGGAGAGGAGGCATACTTTGGCAGGGGGGAGTAGGGCCCAAGGTCTATGGATACAAAGGAAGCTCTGAGTCACTGTGCACACTGTGAACATTTAATCACTGACCGAACAAAACATCATACAGTATTGTTCAAATGTCTTGGACAACTATGCAAATCATTTAAAGTCTTTTTTTTCAGCATGTCTTTCCGCTAGCAAAGTTAGCTTTCAGTGTTTTTTAAGTGTCTTTCAACACTTTTTAAAGTGTCTTTCAGCTAGCAAAGTTACCATTAAAATAAATGTAAACAAGAAAGAAGAAAAGAAATAGTTTGTTTTATTTGTAAAAAGTAGTTGATGTTGTGAGCTGGTGAGGAGAACACATGTTCGGTTCCAGATTCCTCTTTGGTTTATCCAGCAGTTGTTTGGATTTGTGAAACTCCATTAGCAGTTCCTGATATTATTTAATGATGGACTGATAGAGCCGTGAAATACTACATGAAATACTACATGAAATACTAGACTTCCTCAAGGAACACATTGATATAATGTACATAAAATAAATATTTTGAGTGAAAAATGACAGCAACAATATACTAGTTCTTTCTTTTTTCCATTGTAAGTACATTACCATGCTCACAGATATGTTTCTCATTTACAGATATCTGTGGTGTGTGTGTGTGTGTGTGTGTGTGTTTGTGTGTGTGTCTCACCTCTTTCCCTGCTCTCACTGAGTGTGTCGTCGTTGGGTAGTGGGCTGTTCCCCACCGTGTCATTCAGAATGCTAAGGTACGAAGGTGACACTGAGTCGGCCCGGCTGCTGCTGTTGCTACGGTTACTGCCTAGGCCTCCGCCTGAGGGTGTCTGGGTGTCGATGCTGCGGGTGCTGCTGCTTCGCTGGGGGAGGGGCGGGGGGGCACGGTGCCCATCAGGAACATCTTGTGGCTAAAACACGCATATGCAGATACACTTATGACTATATAAACAGGAGACTGTACATACTAGTGATGCACTGTACATACTAGTGATGTGTGCTATGTAAAACAGACAAAAATATAGACCATAATATTCCCTGTTCTTATCTAGCAATTTTTCAGGGACTGTCAGGACTGGTTGAGCATACTGGGTGTTGTAGTTAAAAAATGCAAAAGAAGCTTACAGCTATGGTGTAAGGTGATTTAGCAATGAATTAGTTGCTATAGGCTGTAGTTTAGTGTTGAATAACCTGCAGGGCATGACAGTGCTGCTCTCTGGTATTTCCAAACAATACACTGTCTTTCTTGGACACAATGTAATACAGTATCATATATGCTCGCCCCTAAGCAGTTATTTAAGCGCATGATTGTGCAAATCTGATATAGGCGAAAATTGAATACCTGAAAAAGCCTGAACTATCACATGAATGCTTTGTAGAAATTAAAATACAGACACTGTCACCCAAATAGTAAATAATGATATTTCTAACAAAAGACCCATTGGTGATGCAGCCATGTGTACAGAATTCCAGAAACCACAAATTGTGCACTATATGGGTGAACTAAAATGAAGTGGCATCATATTAACTGAAACTAACTAAAGATGCAAGGAGCCAAGGAGCAGAAAACTCTCTCTTTGGCCGTTTATGAAATGTCACCAGTCAAATGCATTGATGAAAGGTGCTATTAACCCTTTTAATCATTTTTTGATCAGTGCTATTGTTTTTATTTGGATTTGTAAACATCGTGGTCCGATAACATTTAAAAAAATTTTTGTTCTGTCTGTCTTAAACTATTATGTTTAGCAAGAAAACAAAAGAATACATAGTTCAGTCACCATGTGTTGCAAACTAGGTTGATGGATTGTTTAAGGGGGAACTGATTTCAGAACTACTGCTCTAGAGTTCTGTACTTTTCAATATATTTTAATACATAGGTAGTGATTCTTGACAATAATAATATTTGTCCTAAGTCTGGATTTCTAAACAAAACCCCTATGCATGTTATTAATTAAGCCACACCCACTTCTGATCTGTAATTTAAAAAAAAGATTGGAAAAATAATCATTAAGTAATCATTATCAAAGTCAAATTATAGGGGTTGCTATTAGTATCAAACATTTTTGTTTTAATGAGTTAAAGGAGACAAAATCTTTGGAAATTATATGCTAGATAGGATTTAGGCTCAAGGACTCACAATGATGACCTCGTCTCGCTCTGTGGTGTCACGTATGATGATTCGCTCAATCTCCTGGTTGAGGCCTTCTATGCTGTTCCGGAATCGAGGGGGCGTGGACTTTGAGATGGGGATGGGGATCAGGATGGTTTTAGGCATCTGAGACTTGACAAGGGGAAAGAAGAGACAAGAAGAGGAATAAATCAAAAGAACAACAAAAACAAAACAACAGCACTGATAGAGCACATCAGTACAGTGTTACAGTCCACATCAGCATGTCTAGGCCAATAGACCGGGTCTGTGATTCATTTGCTGGTAGCTACATTAGCCTCTTAGCACAAGCCCAAAAAACAGTAAACAAACTGCAGCAAACCTCAGACATCTCCAACTGGGCTAAGGGGAAAACTATTAAGTTTAATGTTTATTCTCAGTATGAGCCATTAAATAGTCATTTATCCCCTTTCCCTTCTCATTTGCCCTGTCCCTCTCCACCTTGCCCTTTATGGGGAGCATGACAATCTGTCTGTGAACATTGACGCCTAATATTTACAATGCAAACTGAAAGGCTCCTGCTGCAAATCAGAGCTGGAACCCATACAGAAGGCATGAAAACCAAAATGATCTGTGTCAAATCTCTGTGTCACACTACAGAACCAATGACTGTTTCTCAGCGATTTAAATGTTGTCCAAAATGTCGGTCAAACCTTTAAAACAAAGTGTAAAAACAACCCCAGGTTATATTTATGCCATGAAATTAAAGTAAATATACAGTAATGCAGGGTAACAATTAATCAAATTCCACACCAGGGTTGAGACCCCGCACTCCAAGCGCGATTTCTCTGTGGTGCAAACACTCAGACACTTCCAACTCCAGATCTCCAAGAGACCTTTCCAACGAGCCCTTATTTGTATTTTAGCCCGAGTAGATCAGGGGTTATTCCCCAAAAACCTCTCACCTCGTTGCGGTGTCCCAATACTTTTGTCCCACGACATTCCTTTATATTTTCTTTAAGGGTAATGTATTAAACTGAGTTTTAAATGAAATTAAAGTGATCTGAAAAAATATTTAGAGTTAACACTATAAAAATAGGCTTTTTAGGCATTTTTGTCCCCAAAACACAACAATGCGTTTTTTCGCTTTTCACTATGCGTGCTCTTGGAACGTAACACAAAAAGCGGGGGATTATTGTATTTCTACATCTCCCCTTAAACAGTAATGAAATCAAAATCTATTTGCCCCTGCCAGGGCATATCCATGTTTATCTATTTTTTTTATAGAAACACAAGTTTCCCTCAGAGTCCTCAGAGCAGAACAGCAGATGCAAAGAGAGACCAACTCCATATTAAAGTCCATGTATCTGAATGCAGTGTCATTAAAGTCCCTGTGGCTGTAATGGTCAGGTGTCCCATTACTTTTGGTCCGAAAACCAGCTGAGACACAGAGCTGCATGCTCCACGCACTTACAAGTCCAAAAACCAAAGAACTTTCAAAATAAAAGGACTTTTAAAAAACCCTTCATTAATGCATGATAAAATAATTGTCGGCGTTAAGTAAATAATGCGTTAAGCCGCTTTAACGTACTCAGCCCTACTATACAGGTAACCCCATTTTAACAAAATGAAAACATCACCTGAGCTTTTAAAATTATGTAAAAAGTGTAAACAAAAATGGGGATATGAGGTTTCGACCGAACATGCAAATTGGCTGCAAGTGTTACACAAGGCCAAAATGTCCTTTAATAAACCCTTCAGTGTGCGTGAGCACAGCTAATCAATCAGATAATTAGGAGCGGAGTATTGACTGCTAAAAAAATTGATTTTTGTGGTTGAATCCCCTTTGCAATATATGGTGAGAGATCACTGTGTCGGTGCCTGTGACATCATGGTTAAAGGGGGCGGAAAGGGGGAAAAATGCAGAAACAAAAATGCAGAGAAAAAACAGAACAAAACACACAGCAGACTCATAAATGGTCAGTTTTAAGAGACATGTCTCACAGTTTGCCGTGGTGTAATTAAAAATAATCAGCCGTAGCTATATGTGCTTTCAGCCATCCTTAACCATAACAAGTACACCCCCCACCAAATGCCACAGAGCTAAAACGTCGACCTCTGAATCAGAAGATCATGCTTAGAGTCCATGGTGTTTACTAGTCTCCAAGCACTGGTGTCATAGCAATCATGCAATCACACTTCACATTGTCTAGTGGAAATACATCTAGTTGACTAAGCTGACCTTGTACGTATGAGTTATGAGGCCTAGCCTGCTTATTATTTAATAGCACACCACATAATCAAACATAAGGCATGCATACACATGCAGCTGTTCTCTCTGTGGGACTTGTGATATGACGGATGTGTTGACGCCTACTGAGATCTTCCAGCCTATTACAAACCAGCCTGCTGTCCCGCAGGGACATCGCCCAGTCACCGCCTCTCTTTCAGCTCAAGGAGTCTCGTAACTGGGACGATTTCATGGAAAACTGGGACGCTCCCCAAGTCTCCAGACATCAGGCCTACTTCAGTCGGCCAGGTTCGAAAAGGTCAGGTTATGGGGTACTAACACAGCCTCTCTCTATTTCACACTCACACACAGACAAAAGCACATTGCCTTGTAATTGGATGGTGGAAATGATGCTTACCTGTGATTGGATAATAGCATGGTTGCCATTAAAAGGCGATTTGCGGTCTTTGTCCCGGCGGTGGCGACTGCTGCGTTTGCTGCGCTGGAGCTGCTGCCGCAATTTTGCAATCTGAGGACAGCAAAAAAAAAGCATGGATAACGAAGAGCAGGAGAAAAATGGAGCAGCAGAATGAGGGTCAAAAACATTTTTCAGCGGTCTCTGGAAGCTGAACTCTATCAGGCTGCCAACAGAGATGAAAGCACCCAATGTAGGCAGTTGAAGGGTTGCCTGATATGATCAAAACACATCATTTCAAATTTTTGAAAAAACAAAAACAAAAACAAACTATATATATATGTATATATATATATAGAGGGAGAGAGAAAGAGAGAGAGGGGCAATTCTTATGTGACAATGAAAATTACTGATTATCAATAAGCTGTGTTGAATACCTTTAATTATAAAAATTGTCTTAACAATATTCCCTAAACTCCCTCCATTACATTGCTTTTTCTCCATCAAATAAATTCAATAAGAACATTGCCACCTACTAATGTAGCAGTTCTTCAATATTCAAACATCAGGCTGATAAACAAAACAGCATTACTTTTTTAGCAAAGATATCTCAAACATGCACTGAAAAAAAATGTCTGATTATAATAATTAGCATTGTGGTCGCCTCGTTTACCTCTTTGAGCTGGTCTGTGCTGCCACAGGACGCTGATCGCTTATGGGAGCCTCTCCTCCGCTCATCTACCCAGGCCCTGGGGGTCTAGGAGCGAGAGAGAGAGAAAAAGAGAGAGAGCAGCAAAGTTAAACTGGAATTGTACACTAAGATCTGTATGTTAATCTTAGGGTGCACAGACAAAAGTAAATATAAATGTAAAAGCAGTAGCATTAAGACATCCCACTGTTACCTACCTGGGTGGCTTTGTCCCTCATTGAGAGGGTGGGGTGGGCGGAGCTTACGTGTAGCTGCCAGTTCCCTGACGGGAGTAAATCCAGGTGAGGGTGTGGCCTCAGATTTCAGCTGGATGCAGGGCTATAATAGGGTATGGCTAATGCTAAAATAAAAAAGACAAATGAGAGAGTGAAAACGTGACTTCACTGATTCACTGACTGTAGCAATGGTCTGCTGAGTATATTTACAGTGTGCAATAGGGCCGCACTATATGGACAGATTATCAGCACTACGATTTTACTGCTACATACCGGCATTGCTATTGTGATGCCTTTCAATATGTTAAAGAGCCCATATAATCATTTATAAAAGAGAACGGTTACAAAACCGCTTTCCCGCATGTACAGTGTTTGTGATGAAGCTAGTTCTATACTGCATGATAGTTGGTATAATGATATAATGATCATACAATAATCATATGCTGAGCATTTTTGAAGAAACAGTGGTGTCTGACTGACACTGATCATTATATCTATGCCACAGTGTCACCTGTCTGACTTCACATTGAAAATACTGAAACACTGCAAGTCTATTGCAAATCTAATATTACTCATCATTGAAAATGTTGATGTGACTGAAAAAGAACTGAAAGCAGATCTTAAATCAGCATGAAAAAGTGGTTTAGAAAAGTATGTTTCCGATGATTACAAAAAAATTGTTGACTTGTGTTATTTTAACAATTACTCATGTAGTTGTTTTGTTCGATTTAACCTTTTGCAACCCATTAGAATTTGGAATTCAATTCCCAACACTTTGAGAGTTAGCCGCTTACTGATCACTGGTTTAAACAAAACGTTATTTTTATAAAACTAGCAATAATAATAATAATAATAATAATAATAATAATAATAATAGATAATATCTAGATTTTATTTTAAAGGCGAGTTATCTTACTGAATAGGAAAACAAACCCTTGGGATGTTGAGCTGTCCAATGATGTGACCGCAGCTGTTTAGGGACATGTGGTAACCCTGAGGACGCATGTACTAACCTTGACCCTCCCAGTGTTGGTGGAATTGTGTGTTGTGGAGAGTCAGATTGTGTAATGTTTTCGTAAATGTCTGGAGACATGTAGAGCAGACGGTGGGGGGGGGGGGGCATCATGAGTTCTCAAAAATATTTAGATAGAGCAGGTGGTGGGACAGTGATGGTGGTGAGCACCTTTTTAAAAAAACATTGAAAAGTAGTGGTGGAGGGGGGGGGGTGTTGTGGTATGGCGGTATGGCGGTGATGTGGGTAATGTACTGATTGAAATCAATGATCATCCCTTATTTTATGTATATAGTCCTTTTTAAACACAGATATTGTCATTTTCAATGTCAAACACCAACCTTAAGGCAAGGGTTCACCAAACCACAAGCGCTACTCTACAAAGGCATTATTTACTATAAGCAAAAGGGCATAGGTGGTGTGAGTCAAACATCTGAGAAGATCCCACTCTATATGCAGCTGATTGTTGCTCTATTTTGCTCTCTGAGCTCACTTTGCTCAAGTACACTTTGTCTATGGAGAATGAAAGGCAGCCTTTGTTTAGCTTTGTTTAGGGGTGACACATGACAGATCACTAGACTGGAGGCTACGTAACATCATGCTGCACTAAATAAAAAAAACTTTTGAATGAATGTATTGAATTATCAAATTATCTCACATTTCCATTACTTAAATACAGCAAAGTCAGCATAAATGGAATTTGCTACCCAATAATAAACTACAATTACAGCCTTGGAGAGCACAAACGTCAGAGTGGTGAGACGGTGAAGGACATGTCTTCAGGAAAGGTGATGGAATTGTCCCATATTTCTGTCATGGTTACATTTGTCGATTCCACACACTCTCTGTCAAGACTTTTAATTTTATTTTTTCAGTTTACAAAGTTGAGAAAAGGTAGAAATATACACCTTTTGCCCAAGAAACTTGAATAAAAGGCACCTTCAATAAACATGGTTCATAAATTCTACATTGTACCTTTATATGATTTACACCGTTTTACAATCTGTTTACAAACTATTGCTTTACAAACATATAATTGGGGGACACAAGTGTACACTATAAAATGTATGATGATGATGATGATGATGATGATTATGGTGGTGATGAAGATGATACTGATGAAGATAATGATACTGAAGAAGATGATGATAATGGTATAAAGCGTCGCCTGAAGACCCACCTTTTCAAGGAGCACTTTGGTGACTAACTATGCATCTTTCCTACTGTTTACTTATTTCTTTAAAAAAAAATCCTTTCCCTTGACTTCCCACTTCTCTATGACTTGCGTTGTTCTTCTCTATGGCTCATGTATTGTTGGGTTAGGTGTTGGCTTATTATTATGTGACAGTTGTTGTTTAGATGCTCTGACTGCAGTATCTTGGTTAAATAGTTGACGTGGATTTAAGCTGTTTTTCAGGTAAGAAACAGTTGTG
>JBBPDE010000107.1:2777893-2788955 GCA_037974605.1 Nannopetersius ansorgii | reverse complement strand
GTGTGTGTGTGTGTGTGTGTGTGTGTGTGTGTGTGTGTGTGTGTGTGTGTGTGTGTGTGTGTGTGTGTGTGCACGTGGTCACATGCGTGCGTGTCTGTGTTTAAGATAATGTCTTGCGCCGCACTGCTGCTCTAGCCAATGAATCATTGTGCAGCTATGTGGAGGGTCCAGAATGCTGGTATAATTAACAGTAATGCTCGCCAGTGGAAGCACTGCTAGGAGCTCTTTAATTAGCTGCTGTATGGAAGGCCCAGGCCATGTACGGAATAAGAGCAGATGAATGGGTTCTGAAGACTGGGGATGCTAAAGACTATCAGAGTGAAAACACACTGTCTGACAGGAAACACCAGCCTTCATTCAACAACCTAATATAAGCTGTTTAAGAGATGAGCTGCCTACTTTATTAAAAAGGCTGCTGAATCCATCAAAAATGTACAGAATAATATCAGACAGCATTAGCATAAATTGTTAAATGTTTGTGTAATCATCTCATGACAGCACAGACGCATCGTGGGCTCATTGAGCTAGTGCTGTCCCATTTTTACTCTCAAATTAAAATGATGTGTCATTAATAAAATATTGGTTTCCACACATGAAAAATGTGTGAAGTGGAGTAAATCCACTGGTATGTAAATGGCGCTGCTTCTTTGCTGTGGTATTTCGTTGCACTAACAGCATTACAAAAGGCCAACGGTAGTTCCAGCCCACTCCTGTATCATCAGTCACAGCCAGAGGGGCACAATTTAATTAAGCTCTCAGAGCAACACTCTGAGAAGCGCAGTTAAATCTAAACTACACAACACTTCTTGGCCATCCCTGCAGGGAGAGCGATGCCTGCTGGGTAATGTAGTCCACTGTACTCAGCAATTACACTGTGGGTTGGTTGGTGCTTCACAGTTGTCCTGTAAAAAGTAATGTGTTAGTAAATGCTACATAGATTAGATAAGTAATGGATTCCCAAGTGGCATTCCACTGGTTTCTCAAAATATTTTTCTAATAGTTTTCCCAAGTGATCCTCAATGGTTGTATCAATGGGGCTGCCAGTGGTTATGGCAAGAGGTCTCCCAGTGGTTGCCCCAGGATGATGATCCGTAATGTTTCCAGTGGTTTTCCCAATTGTTTCCCAGTGGTTTTCTTAGCTGGGGCTACAATGGTTTTCCCAATTGTTCACCAATGTCTTTCCTAATAGGTTTCCGGGGAGTTTCCCCTAATGACCTTTCTAAGAGGTTTTCCACTGATTTTCCCAAGAGGCTCTCCAGTGGTTTTCCCGAAAGGTTTACTACCATGATTCGGTGATTCTATGATTCAGTTTCAGGCAGGTGACTTTGAATGGATGTTTTTACTCCATACTTCAAAAAAGGTGGGTCCTCAGAAAGCAAGAAAAACTGGGGTGTGTGAGAAATAAACTTTGTAACGAAGCTAGACAGAGACCAGTAATGCTATAATGTGATGATGATAAAATGTGTAGGTTAAAAACCACAAGAGCTTACAACTGGTTTGCTTGCTTAAGGTTCCTGGTAATCCACTGGACAGTGGAGCTCCTGACACTAATCTAACCTCCTGCTTCTCATACAGGTCTTCAGAAGCATTTGGGTTGGAAATGCTTGTTTCAATTCAGTTACAAATTGCTTCCAATCCTATCTCCTAAGGTTGAATGAGAATCAATAATAATTGATCATTCATGCCATTTTAAGCTGCATCCTTTTACTGAGATGATGCATCATTTTCTTTCTCCCTGCAGATTAATATATTTGATAAGCACTGTGCTCAAAATTGATGAATTGGCCGATTTACTGTTTGGATTCATCAGGTGTGTACTCCTTTAATGAATCTAATCAATTACATTCGATAGATCTTCTAATCAATTACATTCAACAAAGCCCTCAAATATCCATCAAATCTATAGGGCGAAATCATTGTGTGTGTAACACTGCACACCGTGCCCTAAGAATGATGAAGTACAGCAGAGGAGTGAGTCTAAAGAGAATGCACAGCAAAAACCACTTGGTTCTAAAGCTTTTACTGCCTTCAGCTGCTCTACTCACAACAAGCGAACTGTTTTTCAACAATATAAATTTCCTAGCGCAAATAATTAGAGGGACATTGTAAGACATTTCAGATGTTGATTGCAGAACAAAGCTGTAGAAAATCCCAAGATATCTCAGAAAGATAAAAACAACAGTGATAATGAATGATAATCAAGTGAATTGGGGGTAAAATGTTACCATTCACACCCAATTCTGTACAGTCTGTATATATTAAGCTGTTTTGAATTCAGTGCTTTTGTGGTGTCACATTTCCAATTCAGCCTACAGCAATTTACCAACTTCTACCAAAGAATGTTTCTGCCCAGACTGCTTTGACCAAGGAACACTACAAGACAGACAGTCAGAACAGAGGTCATTTATATATAACTGTCCCATAAACAATGACCGAACAGCCTGTTTAATTCTCCTGAATAAAGAAAGGTTGGAAGTCAGTTATGCATAAATGAATTCAGTTTTTTTGGTACACAAATACATGTAAGATTCATAAGTGGATGGACTCGATTGGGAAGTAAACTTTTATCCTGAATTTTTTGTTAATTGTAGGATTTGGGAAAGTTTTATATTAAATTGTATTAGTCAATTTTATATTTACATTTACATTACCAGACCTTTTAATGTGACTGTAGATAATTACAATGGCTTTACCATTATTTACTAACACCTTGTTGTTCCGTGTGAAACATTAAATAAGACAAAAAATAGTTTTATTAAAATCTAGTCCTGATACATGCCCTGTCTTGGATTCTACTTACAGGTTGGCCTGGGCCTATTTAAGCAAAATGCTTTTCAGTCACATTATTACCAACCCAACGTAACTTTTCTCACTCGGTACGTGTCTGAATGTGCGTTTAGATGTTTCAGCAGGCCTAAGATCTGGGGAGTGATTCCAGACTTTTGAGCAGAAGTGAAAGTGCTGCTGGCGGTGTACGTGACCAGGCCTCAGTGATCTGAGCCCTGTTCTCCAGCATGCTGATGGAGGGGGGAGGCTGACTGAAGGCAGCACGGGTAAACACTGAGACTTATTCCCTCTGGCTCATCACTTATTGGCAACACGGCCAGAGATTGTGTTTGCTTTGCTTCTGCGAGACTGTCCATTGCAATGAAGCAGGATGAATCGGTGAGGTGAGGCCGTGCATTAAGCATGAAGGGCTGTGCCAACAATATGGATCCAGTTTTTGGTCAAGCAAGTAATACACCTTGACTGTAATTTCACTCATTGGCCACTTCATGAAGTCCAACTACCAACTACCCTGGTGTAGGTATGTATCTGTTGTCATGTACTAAAGTAACAGCTCCCCTCTAATTCATTCATCATTAGTCACAGGCTTGCTGCTGACCAGAAATTTGGGTGAAGGACCAAACTGTCGACAGCAGTCTCACTAGTATGTATGTTGCTAATAAGAGAGTATGGGATTTTTACACAACTCAATGTCACTGTTAGGTCGAGAGTTGTCCATCACTAAAAAATCCATCTGAGAGCAGCTGTTTTGTCAGAAACTGACGAAGGGCTATACGCTGATGAAAACACTAAACACTGATGAAGGACTAGAGAATATATAGCAGCAGATGAGCTACAGCCTCCAACTGTACACCTGTGAGATTGACCTACACTTTTGAAAATAAATATGCTAAATATGGTAAAAAGGTTTATTCTGGAGTGATGCAACAGCAAAAACAACTTTTGGTTCCCTGAACAACCTTCCAGTGGAGGGGTTTCAGTGAATGATTCAGTGAAAGAAGCTTTGTAAAGCTTTAAACTAACACTGAATCTTTATAGTACACCCCTAAAAGCATTTAGTAAATGCAGTCATTTCAAATAGACCACTGATGTATAACTGTACTATTTATAGGGATTGGTTTCAGACTAAGTCACTGCCTGTTCTGAATGAAGGATTTTATTATGTTAAGTATATATTGAGTTTACAAAACAAAAGTGAGCTGTTTTTAGGCACAGACTTAGCACACGCTTTCACTGGGGGCACCTCAAGCTGCTGGTGTTTTACCAAGACCCCCTTATCATTAGAATGTGTTCAACGAACGGCATTCATTGAACACATTGCTATTTTTCGTGAATGCTGAGCTGAACAAATCAGTTCACAAATTATGAACGTGAACGTGAGTGATGTTCATGTTTTACGATTGCTTATTACAGTTTCCCCTTCTATGATCCTATATCCTCACATGAGATTGGCCACAAGGCCGCCATGCTGCCAATCAAAACCAAGTTCTGCCGGAAGCAGAGCTGAGCCTCAGAGAGAGAGAGAGCTGAGCAGCGAAAGGAAAAAGAAGGTGGGGGGCGACTCTCACTCGATGGGAGTCGCTCTTCTGATTCACCATAAAGCATCGGCTGTTAGAGAATGACACATCACTACTGATTACAGGCTAGCATGGTTGGTGCTACAAGTTCGGACGCCTCTACAGAAGGCAGTTTGTTTAAACATTTTAGTTCGTTTTTAAGAAATCTGTGTAGATTTAAATGGGGAAAACCACACGTTTTGTTTACTTTAAGTAAGTTTTGTTCTTTTCTGAGCACTTTAAAAGATATTGTCTGAATGTTGCAGACACGTTTTGTTTACATTTTGTGTTAATACTGTCTGAATAAAATTTCCATATACAGTATACCTTCATCCACATACAATATTCCTTACATATACCATATACAACCATACATTAAGCGTTGTTTAAGTGGTAAGATCTATTCTCAACCTCAAAATTGTTTTTTAATGTAACATATGTCTGTTTTTTATTGAAGATTGAAGGAGATTCGAATAGAAGGACGGTGTGTTGAAAATGTAAAAAAAAAAAAAAATGAAGGAAGGTGAACTAGGTCATTTTTTAAGCTGTAAAATACGAATTTTTCGTTTTTTTTAAATGAACTGAACTTTGAACTAGTTCCTTTTCAGTGTGAACTGGCACAACACTGTAAGAAACCCCACTTCCTGCATCCCTATAGTTTTATACAGCACCACTATTCTTATAATACCCATGACCTTTTTTAGGCTCTATGTAATACTATTTAGCTAACAGTAGATGTTAACAGCCTGGAGCACTTTCAAACGTGGTCCTTCTGGGAAACAAAAGTGGTTATTCTATGGAATTACCTAAATTTTTAAGAGCGGCAAAGACGTCACCTGACCTCTACTTAACAAGCAAAGCATAGCTGTATGACGATTCATATTTAGGCCTCAGTTTGATCATATTAATGAAAGTATTCCACTTCTAAACAGTGGAAAATCATTTGAAACATCTCTGTTATTCTAGAGCTCTCTCGTTCATATCCGCACTCAAATCTGATGAAGAATTTAAAGACGGATTTATGCAAAGGGAATGGCTTAAATATGCTTAACCCCAGAATCAAATAATCAATAAATCTGGCTGAGCAGGAAGGAGAGCGATAGAGAAAGTAAGAGAGGATGCATGAAAGGCAGAGATAGAGATGCAGCTGCCGGAATGAGGAGCGAGTGTTTGGTAATCTCTTCATGCAAGAGTCTTTATCTCCACTCCATCTCAGGCTTCAGCTCAGGCCTGAGTCTGTACAAAAACACTGCCTGTATTTCACATCCAGATTTGTGGGTTACAGTGATAGTGATGAGAAAGTGACAAGGCAAGGGACATGTGAGAACTAAACCTATAGTTCGTCTTTAGAGGTCAAGGGGGAATCCAAGAGGAAAGAATGAATTATTTTGAGTTTAACATCATCATTAACGGTGTAATTAGGGTAATTAGTAGCACCCTCTGGTGGAAGTTAATTGAATGCTTCAGTGGCATGTAGAGTGCATTTAAAAGACTCTAGGGGGAATTTCTATGGTTCCTCATCCAGGCCTTCATTGTGTTTTCCACTATGACAATGGGCTGATGGTCGCTTTAAATGCTGACTATTTAAGCTGTTTATGCTTTGTAGCAAAAGTAGAAATGTAGAAATGATACTAAAAATTCTTCAGTAACAGTTATAATGGAGGAAGGATTAGCTTTCGTTGGACCTGGACCACATGCAGTCTGTACTTGAAGCCCTCATGGTGTATGGGATGATGGTCCAGAGACATCCCAAACACAGGTGGTAGAAATTTGAACTAGGCTAGTGCTTAACTAGTGGTTGAGTGGTGGATCAATTTGGCTGTGTTATTATTAATTATTAATATTTGCAACAATACTCTCTCTGTTGTTGTTATTATTATGTTTATTATAAGAGACAGCTGTATTATTAAAGGTCATGTAGAAATCATAATGCTAATACTGTCTATCATCAATATCACCGTTGCTGTTATTATTCTCTTTGGCTTTACTGCTTAGGTCTATAATGAATTGCATTTTTATTCAGAAAGAGTGTATAATAAGGCAAATTATCTGGGTTCTGTATCTGTCCCACATTATTCCATACAGTAGATGTGTAAATGACATACATGACCCCGGTTAGAGCTATACCAGCATTGCTGTTGTGATGGTCAGGTTGGTACACAGTTAGTGATTCTATTCCACTACGGTTCTACTGCACATTATAGCAAGAACCACATAAAAAACAACAGTCTATATTACCTTATATGGTCTGTCTTATTGTCTAATCTACAATGTAGAAAATAATAAAAACAAAGAAAAAAATGTTGAATGAGAAGGTAGTGTAAATTTGCATTATGGAGAAATTAACATATTTATTTTTGTAGAACTTCAAATCCTGTAAAGGGAATGAACTTTCAGTATTATTGTACCTCCCTAAAACATTGTCACAAACTGATTTACTGGATGTGTTATTATTGTCTAATGAAAACTTGTATTTATTACGCTTTTACACAATTTGAAAATGACAGTTGCCCTTTAAACGGTATGAATATGTCATGGCGAAGGGACACACAAAAATGGTTCAAATTCATTTAGAATGAAAGATCATTATGATAAAATACTTAGATTTTTTTCATTATAAACAGTAAAGTTTCTTCTAAGAAATTACCACTTGAACATATGATGTGTTCTTACAGTGATGTGTAAATATGAGCAGGAGAGCTAAATGGGATGGTGTATGTAGATTTCTTTGAGCTATTAGTATTGGTAAGCCTGTGGGGCTGAGCCACAGGGGAAGGGGTGAATGCGGTCTTTCTGTGGGCCGTGCTGTGATGTGACTGATCTCCAAGTGAGAGTCAAATGTCCCATAAGATTGAGGCTGGAGGGGGTAGCAGTCTAGCTGAAGGCTGGACGACTGCAGAGAATCTAACATTCATTTACATCCCAGTGGGCAACTCTAGGCTGTTTTCTAGAGAAACCTTTAAATGGGGAACACCAGGGCTTGAATTGAGTGGGAGGCAAGAGCAAACAATGCCCTCCAGTGAAAAAAATCAAATCAACCAGTTTCAGTCGAGCATGTTCATTTGGTAGTGCAGCAAAGCAACCTTTAGATGCAAAACTAGAGATACAAGAAAGAATATTGACCACAACTAAAATCTGAAAGAAGTCAAGAGTGAAATAAACTCTATTTGATTCTTTTATCCTCTGCTTTGCTATTTCACATTAACAAGGCTATATAACTGGGCAAGTTAGAGAGTTGGCTAGCTACCTCTAGTCATATTGCAGTGAATTGTGGCCAGTGAAACAGTGAAAGACGTCAGGGTTAAAGAAACATTTGTGCTAGAAAATTTGTCTTAATTCCTATATTAATGCTGTATAATGGAGCCTGTAAATCAGCTAGCTATCTTTTGCAATATAGTGAGATCTGAATTGCTAGAAAATAAGTAGAGATTATAACCTGTATCACACAGTGAAAGATGTCAGGAATTAAACTGCATTTGAGCTTGTTAAGTAAAAAGATCAGTAGCAAAGTTCACTTAACTGTGGGATACAGCTGCTACCAGTGTTCCTTACAAAATTACCAAATTATTGTACAGACATCAAGCCCTTAATTCCCTTATTGGACTTATCTCCTTTTACGGACCACCATGCTTACTTAAGTCACAATTTGCTGGCTATTTGCTAGATCCCAGAATTCTGTAAGCTTCAGCAGCACGAAGAGCTTTCCTTACAAAGCCCTGCAGTTTTGGAATAATCTTCTGGTTCATATTTGGGACTTGCACACAATCTACAACATCCAGACTGAAAACATACTTGTTTAGTTAGGCTTTTGATTCTTTCTCGTTAAATGAAAGGAGACTTTAAATAGATCTAGCACTTCATGGACACTGGAAATAGATTTGTTTTTAATTGTTTGTTGATAGTAGATTCGAGGGCACCAATATCTCAGGATGCTCTCACGTCTGTGATACTCTTTAGCTTTCTCTTTTTATAACTAGGCTATTATAGCTTGGTCTGCTTTTTTGCATTAAGCTTTAGATTTGGTGGCCCACAAATTAAAATAAATTATTTTCTGAGATACGCTCAGCTTGATTGACAGTCCTCTCACCTGTTCTCCAAACTGTGGATTCCGTTCCCCTAATCAAAGCTACTAATCACACAGACTCCAACAAAAGCTGCTCACGAACTGATCCCTCTACTGCCAGCTATTAACTCTACATCGCTGGTTCATTACCTTCTAGATCTGTATTGTTCTGTCCCTTAAATATTATTAATCATCTGTAATGTGATATTAGATTCTTCTCTTTTGCTATCTGGTTTTGGCTTGAGGAGATGGATTCCAAAACCTGGTCTCTGTCAGTGTTTCTTCCTCCAGATATAGATTCTTGGCTCTGTCCCGTTTCACTTGATCACTAGGGGCAAAAGCTGCTTTGTGACAAAATCAGTTGTAAAAAGCATTACTTGACTTGATGAACATGTCGCCATTCTGCAGTCATTGTAGACCTCCATTGCCTTTAACATTTTTTAACATGGCCACTACTGGCTCTTTTAAGATGTAGTCTTTTTTCCCGGCCCTTTAACATCCTTAGCCTGTACTTTTGGCAGGTGACACTGATGTAATGAACAGTGGCCATGTCAAGGTCTCTATGCTCCAGATTGTCTTTTTTCTTATTTCACAAGTCAATTCGTCAGTCTTAGATTTACACCAGTAAGGATTTATGAGAAGCTGCCCCCTCCTCCTATCAGCCACAGATGGACTTGCTACAGCATCTTATTGGGTTCCTCTGCTTGAGCTGTGATAAGGCTTTTTCTGCTTTGTAGCCGAATCAATACGGACATCAAAGGCCCAAAAGTGCACAGGCCTCCCTTTCCTAATTCTCAGCCTGCAGAGTAGAGCTTAGAATGTACCTCAGAAGCATCTCTGAATGGCCTTCCAGAGTGAGCATGGGTCAGCATGGCTCTGGCATGATACACATTAGTGCAAAACATCATGTTCCTGTTTTGGCTTAGGTTTAAAAAATATGCCTTAGAGCAGATATATGTTGACTTTGGGTCTTCGATAATTAGCACCTTATTGTGGCTGATTCCAATGCCAATTTTTTTTTTTACCATTTAAAAGGTTCACACTATAACACCTACAGGATGTACAAGGAAGGATAAGACTCTCTGTAGCTTAAAACTCTATAGACGCATCATTTGTTCATTTTAAATTGCATTAAATAGCTAAATCAGACTTCACTGTCTTTCACCATGCCATCATTGTATGACTGATATAGAAGAATAGACAATATGACTTGCGAGAGCTTTGAGAGCTTGGGCTGAACCTCTGGGTGACTTCTGCATGAGCTAGAAGGCCAGGCTCTCATTTTAAAAAAAACACTGGAAGCTTAAGAGGACTGGGGAACAGGGAGGAGTGGTGGTGGAGGGGTGGACATTTCTAGGATTGTAGATTTGAAGTAGGACAAGCAGCAGTCATGGTCCTCCTCCCAAACTTCCATTATTTAATCTCCAATTTGCTTTAGCTATCTCAAATAAATATGAGTCACGGATGTTGAATGTGCATTTTGGGCTAAAACTGGTGTTGAATATGTTATTTTTGTGGTGTAATTATATAATTCAATAAGAAATCCTCGGAAAGCCATATTAGACAGTCAGCCCTGAAGTATTCACCCCAAAGCACTTCCTCCCACCACCATCCAAAAGGAGTTTTCCTAGTCTGTAAACCAGAAATATACTGTAATATACGTTTAAATATACTTACATAATAAGCTCTGAGATTATGTTATGATGTGAAGTACATATATACAATATGTACATACATTTATGCAAAAATCACACTATTGAGCAGATGCTCTTATTCATTGTCATTTTCCGTGGCAGGTGTTTTGCTCTACAGCTCCTTTTTTGGTATTCTCAACATTTTTGTAATTACTGACTTTGACTCCGGTACGAAAAATGTACAATTATGCTTCCCATTTATAAATGAATAAAATGTCAGTTCCATCTTGTTTCGGACCTCCAGAAGTAGAAAGGTCCTGAATGAGTCTGGGTCAGCATGTAGCCTATTGTATGACACAAACTGGATTTTCATAGGCCCCTGATTTTTAAGGTATTAACGTCCTGTTGACCTGCTCTGAAAAACCAGGATGTTTTCCGGCATCTAGCTTTGGCAGTCATCGCCAGGCTCTCTCTCAAGGGTCAATTGTTTGTTTACGCTTGGCAGACGGTCTTATTAACAAAGATGACCTTATTATAGAACGTGACCACTTAAATTCCACTCACATTTCAAAGCTTCATTCCCCACCATTTAATTTCTCTGAGAGTAATTAACAGCATCCACTCGGCCATATTTCATTTGTATGTATCCATGGTAATGGCACATTCACCATCCGCCTCCTCTTCACGTGAATTATGGGATGGATATTTATGTGAAGCATAGACTGATTCATTTAGCCAGTGAAAGGGCCATTAACTGTCTCCCACAGTCGTAGCCACTCGCAGATGGGTGGGTTTAGGCTATTGTTGGACGGCTGGTGTCTGTTAATATAAAGACGAATGGGAGAGGAGTTGGGTGTGTCCACTTAAACAACCATCCAATGCTTTAAAAATGGTTATGTGGAGAAGCTGGGACGTATGTAATGATAGACACAAATACAAACATGTATTTCAACCTTTGTGTTTATTTCAGGACTGTGGCTATGGTTCCATAACACACCTAATGATTTTGTTCATCCTAAAAC
>JBBPDE010000107.1:2734525-2760645 GCA_037974605.1 Nannopetersius ansorgii | reverse complement strand
CACACACACACACACACACACACACACACACACACACACACACACACACACACACACACACACACACACTTATGCACACAAAGACACAGACACATATACACACAAATACACTGATATACACACACGCTTACACACACAAACACTTTTCACTTTCACTTTCACTTTTTCAAACACACACACACACACACACACACACACACACACACACACACACACACACGCATGCACGCACGCACAAACGCACACACAAACACACAAGTGAGAGCAGGCCTAAATGTACTCCTCCTCAAAGTTCATGTGAAAGACAGCACTGCAGTGTAGACAAAGATGATGTAAACAAGAAATGTAAACTAATGTAAAGATGTAAACACAGTTATTCAGTGCGGCCTGAGGTTGAATTTTTCTTATTAGAATGGTGCACAATTGTGGTGACAGGAACCAGATGTCAGGAGTCAGAAGAGTTGCATCAGCCTTTAAAAGCTACCTAACAGAAAGTTGAATATCATGATATTATTCAATTAATTTGAGATAAGGTTTAGTCTAAAACCTATTTAGAAAAATAATGAAGCCGTTTATTTCAGAGTGATAAATGCAGGGGCTGTGCTGCAAAATAGTTCTTTTTAGTTTAGTTTTTTATTTTTTGGGGATTTTCTACCATTTTTGTATTATCATCATTGCATAAGAAACCTCAGAAGACATTTGCATTTTGGATGGCCATTTTGGTTAAAAGCCCAAATAAACAGAACACTGGCCCAAGTGCCTCATTTAACATCAAAACACACTGACATTGTTTACATCAAAGACTAAGTATGAGAAAATTAAAAAACAATTTTATAACCCCAAATTTTTAAATGCCTTTTAAGTCAAGTAGCACTTTGAGACTTTTTCGCTCTCTTGGGTTGCTTTAAGTATGAAGAAGCTGCCCTACTTTAGATAAAGTTTATGTGCTAGTTTAATCATAAACCCAGAGACTTCTTCTTTATGCATTACTAATCCAGAATGTGATAATATGCGTATTGTGAAATACGCTCTTGCAGTCTTTCGTAAAATAACTACACGTCATACTGTTATTCCACACTCCTCAGATTATAGTTTGTATACAAATACAGCAGTGCCATCATAGTACTTTGTACATAATAAGCACAAAAGTATAGGGACACCTGACCATTCCAGTTCATCCCAAATATGTTGGATGGGTTTGAGGTCAGGGCTCTGTGCAGGACAGTCAAGTTCTTCTCACACAGTCATGTTGGAATAGAAAAGGTTCTTCCCCAAATTGTGTTCACAAAGCTGGAAACATGGCGTTGTCCAGAATGTCTTAAAATGCTGACGCATTAAGATTGTTCTTCGCTGGAAATAAGGGGCTTAACCCTAACCCTGGATACCAGTTGTGTCCCAATACTTTTGTTCACATTGTGTCTGATTGCGAGACCTAGTGCGTTTTGCCCAACCTAAATCCCAGTGATAAGAGCAGAGCCCGCCTACTGAATCGTGATTGAGCCAGAGCGGAGATCTCGCCATCTGATTGGTGCAGCCGCATGTCTGTCAAATCTTAACCGACTTCTTCCTGGATAAGAAACCCGTAACGACGGTGTAGTTACCGGTAGAATCTATGCTTCTCCTGTGTGTTTCTCACTTTTATCAGCAGCGACACAACAATTAGTAAGTAAGAAGCTACGTACAATTCTTCTGTAATCGTATTATGCTCAGTACACTTGCAGAGGGCTGGTAACTGTCATCCTAGAGCCAGGCCAGCTAGCAGGGTGGAGGATCTCTGAAACCATCCCTGCTCTCTGCTAAACTACAGCTCTGTTTATGGCCACTGTGAACTACTTCACTTCTGCATGCTGTTGATCAGATGTGATGACCTGTTTATCAGAGTTAACTAGGAGGTTTGTCGTTTCTACGATATACACGTCTGATGCTGAGGGATGCGGGTAGCTCTTTAAACCACGAGGAAGCAGTTATCTGCTAAACTCAGTCCCACAGAAAAGAACGGGCTCTTAGAATCAGACAAAGCAGTTGTACAGCGAGAAAGTAGACTTTCTACTCTGTCTGCATGAAGAAAGGGCATGTAGGGAGCTCTTAATTCTAGAAGCAAAAACTAATAGACTAATAGGGATTTTAGATTGGAAATAAGTTTTTGAACCATTACTGCATTATATTTTACCAGATATTCTTAAGTGTTATCAGCCATACTGTAAAAATATGACAAACTGAATCAAAAATAAAAAAATATGTCTTAAACCAGACAATGTGGGTGGGAGGTCACGAGATGCTGAATTACTGGACAATCTCTTTATTTAGATCAAGTGGCATTGTAGCTTGCAATTAAGCCCAGTGTCCTCTTGTTAAGTGTAGTAAATCATCCTCTGGCCGACCAGTGTGATGTAATGTTACCCTCACACACATGCACATGGTTGGCACGGTCTGTGGTCCATGCAGGGCCTGCATGATTTTCACCAGTGCCATAAAGTGACTCATTCACTTCCTAAAGCAGGTATGAGTGTGTGTGTGTGTGTGTGTGTGTGTGTGTGTGTGTGTGTGTGTGTGTGTGTGCGTGTGCGTGTGTGTTTCTGCTTATCCACTGCAGTGTATAAGAGAGAGGAGTGTGTGACTTGGACAAGGATGTGTCAGGTGGCACTGTGGGCTTTATCTGTCCTTCTGTCACACCGGGGTTCGTGAACTCCTCTCTGACCTACTGACACAAACCTTTTTGTGTACCAGGACTATATATAGACCTCAAGTCTGGTTGGTGTGTTCACTTAACACAGGTGATGTGGCTGCCAGCTGGACGAGGACCACAAGAGAATTAGGACAAAGTGCGCTCTCATCGAAAGTTCTCAGGCCTCGATATCTGGTGCTTCTTCTTTTCTGCAGACTCGCCTTGTAAATTAGCACTCGAATCAACAGAGTAAATCAGACAGGCTATTTATTGTCACTGTGGGAGTTTTTTTTAAACTTTGTTTACATAATGAAGAAAACCAGCTGATCTTTGCGTTCAACTTGTAATGATGAATGGAAATACTCTTTTTACCCCGAACTTCCATTCTTTTGAATGTCATAAATGTTTTTCTTCTCCTGTAAATGTACTATTTTGGAGATTCAAGGTTATGTTCTAAAAGTGACAGTAGGCCTGTGCATCTGGGGAATGGAAATAGTTTATGAATCAGTCATATCCTCAGTCATGTGGGATGCTGAGGGATGCAGATTGCTCGGATACCAAGAGGTGTTTATCCGGACCACATTTCAGTAGCTGTTTTCTGATAAATTTATCCCACAGAAAAAAATGGCTGCACTGATGGTAAAATAGTTTAAACACAAAAAATGTGTTTTCATTAATAGGGTTGATGAAATATACTGTATTTATCTAAAGGAAATGTGTATGATTTATTGAACCAGAAAAAAACCATTGTTCCTTTGTTTAAGCAATTTTCTCCGGGATCAAGAAAGTTTTCTGATTCTGATTTAATATTTATGTAATTTCACAAAATTGATGTTCATTTTGTCTCAGCTTGCCAGACTTGGTAGAGAGGTGGAAAGATTTCACAGCAGGATTAACCCCCCGGCCCTTCCGCCCATCTTTGCTTGCTAGCAGCCTACTACAGAATACCCTGTTAATAGCGGTATTTGAGTATAAACTGATTAAAGTATCCATTTCCAAATGAGTGTAATGTATAAAGTGCTAGAAAAATACTTACTGACCACAACTATCAAGAAGTGATCTCTCAAGAATGTTAAAAACATGTAAACAGCCTGTCAGATGTTTAGAGTTTGAAACAAACATGCTTATTCGATCAGGAATGTGATCAACAACTAAATGCTAAATGCTAAAATGTTGTGCTGAGTGACATGCAGTGTTTATTGAATCTGACACATTTTATGAATTTGTTCCAGGAACCAATGGCGTTCCGGAAAGCAGTGAAGGGGACCCTGATAGGGGGTGGAGCCATAGCTACTGCCTTTGGCCTATCACAGTTTTTTGAATACAGGAGGAATCAGGTTTGTTATGAAGTATATTCAAGGATAATTTAATATGTAATCCACTTTTTGTACTTTTGCATGGTGAAAGCAACAAGAGGAGTGTCTCATTCTGCAATTTGTGAACATGTCTGTTCCTGACCCAGGAATGTGCTCCTTGTGTAAGGCCTTCACTCAAAAGTTGCTGTAATACAAAAACGAAGCTTCAGGACATGTATATGTTAAAGCAATGATTTAAACCAAAATTCAATGGTCAGTTTACCCGTTCAGGCTCTTCATTGTACTTGGTCAACCACTTGGATTTAGCTCAGATACCATGAGGTAGAGGTTGTTAAATTCAGTCCCACAGTATATCAACGTGATGGTCAAATATCAACTTGACGGTCTATCCCTATTCAGGTCAATTCCTGTCAATGTAGTCGATCATTCAAAGACATACTTGAAGTTTACTTTTTTGTTTAGCGCTGGAGCTACCAAGTTAATGTAGATGAAGTTCATAAATAGGTGTGACCAGTTTACAGTTGTGCAGACTGCACAGCATGCTTGCCAAATCACACAAGCTGCATTGATTAGATTGAGGGAATGGTTTATATGGAGTACTGTTGGTGACTGTACGCCCAACACAATGCATCTGCATGACACACTGCTAGCTTACTTTTTTGGGACGTTTGACAATGGCTAGACAGTCAATTTAAGGAACCAGTGATGTTTAAACCAAGCCCCTCGGTCACGTTTGTCAGAGAAGTATTACTCGTCTGTATAGTCATGTACAACCAAGCACAGTCAATGAGCAGATCATGATTTTTTTTTTTTACTTTTTTCAGTCATTTTATTGGTTTTGCTCTTGTCTGAAATAGTCTTGCAGTGGGCTGGTGCCTTGCCTCGTGCCCCTTCGCCCTGGGATAGTTTCTAGTTACATCTGACCCTAGTGAAGAGTAATCGGTTACAGGAAGTGAGTGAGTGAGTCTAACTTGTTTAGAGTCTGACACTGTCTAACATACAAAAGGCATCTATCTAAATCCAAGTGGTTAATCAAGTACAAAAAAAAAGAGCCTGAACACCTAAACGAACAATTTAATTTTGGTTTAAATCATTGCTTTAACATATCAGACAAAAGACTGCAGTTACTGTTGTCATAGAGTGTCTGTTTGAGAATAAATTGAAGGCCTTGTCTTCTACAGTGGTGCCACAGAGGTCTTTACAGCAACTTTTTAAAGACTACGAAACCAGATGATGTATCTTGATGGTGGAAGAAAGACCACAAGTGCATTAGGATGTACACTAGGGTTTGGATGTATTGGTGGCTAGTTGAATATAATAATATAATAAGGTTATTGCTATTTCATTGATGAGAGCTAAGACAACTGTTGTATTATTGTTATTATTAGCCTCTAGGTCATCTAGCAGTCAGACTTCATTGAGCACTGTAGGGATTCTCAATGGTTTCATGACATATTTGCTCAGTGTATGTTGAGTATTGTAGTGAGAGATCATGGAGGAAAAAACTAAGAAAATATAGAAAATGTTACATAGAAATGATTGATGAGGCTGAGGGGCAGTAGCTGCACTACAGAATACTGCACAACAAAATAAAATACAGCTAGTTTTAAGCTAGACTAAACCCTGTGTGATTAATTAGGCATGATGTTTGCATTGAGGCTTAACAGGTGGCCATTAGCTTCCATTCTTCTTTCTGTTAGCCTTAGTCCAACAGGACATGACAAAAAAAAGAGGTAACAAACTCACGAGGAGCACTTTATAGATCTTTCCTGGCCATGCTCTTCCCATACAGACTTCTGTCTTATCATCCGCTTGTATTTGCCCAAGGAGCGCGGCACTTGAAGAGTGATACACAAATTGTTTAAAGGACCTCACTTGAATGTGAAATCATGAACAATCTCATCCCCATTCATGCAGCAGAGGGACCGGTGACACTCATCACAATCTACCTGTGTTTAGACTAGGGAGAGCCCCAGGGGGTGCAGGCCTCATCTCGCTCGGATGTTATACTAAATAACTTAAGGTCAAGTAGATTAAGATAATCAACAAGGCCTTCTGAAACAAACGAAGGAGGCAAAAAAACAGAAACCCCACACACTCTTGAAAAGCAATGGGGGTCCTGATTTTCTCGCTCATCATGTATTCAAATCCGCCAGAACCCATTTCATCCATTATCCCGCTTCTGTAGTGTTCGGCTCCGGCTTAAACTCCAGGGAGCGAGAGAATTATGGAATCTTAGGGATTCAGTTGCCTAGGAGATGCATCACTAACGCGGCCAAGACTCACTTAATAAACACTGTGAACCGAGATTTGACTTTAAGTGTGAAGTTTACTTTCTGATGTACCTGAGTTCTTTCTCTCTGATAGTAAGTGCTAGCCACTGGGGCTGCATGATATGGGCAAAATATCAGCATTGTGATTATATTGCTAAATATTGTGATATTCTGATACATCTTGCAATATGTCAACATCAGTAAGGTGATAGGATTACAGAATAGTTTGCATCATTCTTTGGCTAAAATAACTGACCTTTGTTGGATTCCATGAAGTGATAATTTTGTGTGTTGTATAAAGAGCAAGCTTATTTAACCAAGAATGCTTAATGAAAGAAGCAGAGCATAGAGATGGTTTACCAAACCAGCTCCGCTCAAACTGGAAGTATTTTTTTAAGAGCCATACACATTAATCAGTTTTCCCCACAGAATTATATTCCCTTTGTGGTGGTAACTGATGAGAATGGCGGGAGGGGGGTTGTTGTTGGGACGGCACCAATTTTTTTGTCAGCGGGGGAGGAGCAGGGTTTGACGGTCTGGAGAGTTGGGGGTTGCATGAGCAATCGATATTGACTAGCCACTAGCAGCTATGTACAATGGGCTGACCCAGCAGTGGAGTAGGGTTTGGGTAGTTGATGTTGATATTGTGGTTGTCAGTGTTGAATTTGTGGATGTCTGCCGCAAATAAATTAATTAATGTCTGGGAAACACAGCTAATATATCCTTACAATTGATTTAAAAATGTTTAATTTAACTTTGTTTAACTCTGATTAATGTTTGTAAGTTCAGTTTTCTCAAAAAAGCAGTAACTCATACCCTCCAAATATAGCACCTATATAGAGATGCTTGTGAAGTGCCTTCTATATACTGTTGAATGGATGTGAGCAGTTGCATGGAGGTGAACTCTGCAGTGATGGATATGGAAGTAGTCTCGGGACTCAAATTTCACACTGCAAGAGATACTTCTAATTAGTATACAATAATTTTGAGTGTAGTACTTGACTTCAGTGGGACAATATTTCAGACACACGCAGAGTTCTCTTGGTTTCGTTTGTTTAAGTTTGTCAATTAAGAAACTGAGGAAACAATTCAGAGTGAACTGGTACATTTAAACACAACCCTTGTTTGAATTAAAAAAAACATATAAAATGCATCCAAACCTGACCTTTTGCATAGTGATATAATGTGACAAATGTAATGTGACAAATGACGGTTTGTTGGTTTTGTTAGAGAAAACAATGATAATACATATACAGTTAACAAACTTAAATCCGATTTTTACAAAAATCCAATGCACATGTACCATTTATCTCCTGAATGTAATATTTTGTAAAAGAAAACTAAGGTACAATGTGACATTCCAAAGTTTGGCCAGAAGGTCTTTTATTACAATCCAAGTCCGTTGTAAAAACAATATATTTTTAAATAAAATATTAAATCATGATAGCTTTTAGGCTGTCTGGGTGTTTACACTTCACAGCAATGGGCTCATCTAGGCAGTTGACTGAGAATCTGACCCTATTGAAAACTGACTACAAAGGAACACAACAGATGGAAAAAAGAATAAAATATCTAAACATGTCTTGCTTAAGGGGAAGTTAAGGAAAGGTTAACCTGGAGGAAAGAGAAAAATATTAATTGAAAAGATTCTCCTGAATCACAGCAACTCTCACAGTCAGTGAAAAAACTGGAGAAAATGATCTAAAACGTACATAAAAATTGATGCTAAGCTATTGCAAGAAACGACACATTCATAAGTGGACTTAAACTTCTAGACCTGAGTATTATTCAAATATTGATGAGACCCTAAACATGCTGTGCACAAAAGAAAGATTAAAATGAAAAATGGAAGACTGATTTTGATTTCAGCCAGAAGGAGTCATACTGAGTAATAAGAGAAAAAACACCTTATTTTGTTCCAGTTTTTTTTTTTTTTCAAATTTAAGTAAGAATAATAAACATTAACACTTTAAAATAAACAAAATTGTGTCATTTGACCAGGCATGTTCAGATCTGAGTCAAAAATGAATTGAAAGCCTAAAAAAAAAAATAATAATAATAATAATAATAATAATAATAATAATAATAAATAAATAAATTAGATACCAGCAAGAACACTGAGAATGCTCTGCACAACCTGTTCACTGTATAACCATGATTTTGATTTGATTGCTATATCACCTTGAAATTTACAGAACTATGACCAGACAAGATATCTTGGAATGAGAACTTTAGAAACTTTTTTATTAACAATGATAAATAATAAATTATGTTATTATTTATTTTTTTTACTTTTTTTTTCTTCCTCTACTCTGCTCCAACAGATCCTAAATGAGGAAGCCAAAGTCAAAAAGAGAAAGGAGAAAAAATCTGATTTCCAAAAATTAATCTGCAATCATGCATGTGTCAGGTACTAATCTTTGGGATTGTGATGTTAATTTGCAGAGTGTGTGCATGTACCCGCGCGTGGCTGAATCTCCTCCATGGCAAGGGCACTGCCACACTCGGGTTAGCCGGCTAAGTAGCGCTCTGCGGTGGCCGATTGCGTATTTGCATGAAATTCACCGGTGCCTCCGCGCACTCGGCGTGATTGCAGGACAGCCTCTCTCTTAATTGTCTGTGGATGTTTTAAATAATATGTCCGTCCTTGGAAATAGATACTAATTATTGGATCTTGTTTTTACATGCTGTTACGGTCTAAATTGCAAATGTCTGGGTTCATTTGGTCATTTGCAAGTCAAATGGACCCCACAGGCTTTTGGGGGCAGATTGATGTAATCATTTAGGCCGAATACAAAATGAATAAAACGTTTCATTATGGCTAAAATCTTCAATATATTTTTTTTTTCCGGATTTGAGGTTTTTTATGTCTTCGCTCACGGCAATACAAATATCTACTCATTTGTCTCCATTCATGCGCTGTTGCATAGAAATCAAAGGCCTTGACTCTCAGAACTAACTTCATCAAGTCCCGTGCGTGTGATTGGTTTGTAATGGCTAAATCTGGCCATTGTTTAGCCATTAGAGATGAAAGGCAGAATCAATCAGCCAACGTGAAATATAGCCATTAAAAACTGAACCCAAAAACAGATATGTGTAACACTCATCAGCAGCCTGCGTGTTATTGAATGAGTGCTTTAGCTCTGGGAATCAACTGGCAGGTGCTTCTTGGGCTCTTCTAGGCCTTTTTGGCTTATGTCATACAAAGGCCCATAATTAGACATGGCACTATATTATTATTTCTTTGTCTAGTTCCGATATTGAAATATTGACTGTTGGCCCAATCCCATATTTATTCTTTATAACCGCCATGTTTTAGAATTATGTATTTCTAATGAAAACACTCAACTTAAAACAAAGCATGTAGTACATCGGCCATGACATGCTTGAAGTCCATGTTTCTTTTGCTTAGAACTTGATCTACAAAACACTAGAGGTCAATCATTTCACACATATATTTTCCCTGAAAATCCATCATCGAAATGTAACTTGCTTAAACTTAAAGTCTGTAACTATTATTTCAAATACAGTTTCAAATTATAGGGCAGACAAAAGACAAAGTAATAGTTATAATGAATACATGATCATGTAAGGATGAATTTTATTTTAAGAACATGGAAAATAGAAGGAAAATGTAGGAAACAGACCCTTTAAAAATGTAGACAAATCAGTGTCTTGTGCGTTGTGTCACCATGTGATTGTTTGGAGGTTCAACAGGTATCAAATGTGCAGCCCTACTGCAGAATTTGGTTCATGTCTATTGCTTACAGTAAGTCCCACTGTGTTGTAAATCACATCCCCAAGTCTGCACCATCTTTATGGACATGGATGTGATTTGATCAAGCTCTGAGAAGTTGTGTGATGTTTTTTTACCTAAAAGATCTGGGTGACTGTTGACTGTTTTTTTATTCTGGGTTGGTCTTAAGTTGTGTTTGAACCTGAACAGGCTCGTTTGGCCTATGTGGAAGCGGAGGGCCCCATGAAGATGTCGTTTGAAGACAGGCTGCCGACCCGTCAGGAACAGCTCTCTGCGCTCCAGAGCACGCTGGAATACGACATCCTGGTGGTGGGAGGAGGAGCCACAGGAGCAGGATGTGCCTTAGATGCCGCCACACGCAGTAAGGACAACATTTTTTAAAGTGTGTAAATCATGCATGGCCGTGTCCAGGAATCATTTTGGTGTATTGACTGCATTGAACAAATTATGGGGTTCCTGTTAATTATTTTTAGAAGACTATTACAGGTATTACACTACTAGGCACTGATATTACCTAATATTTGAAAACCCCTTGTAGTGTTTGGATGGGATCCGTTCTACATGGGGAGGTGGGTTAAGGTCATTTTCTCAGTGATTCTAATTCCATCCAAATAACCATCATCAGTTCTTTAGGAAATAACCCCTGGTACCAATAAGGCAACCCACTAATTTTGTCAGATTGAACATAAATATACTTACTTCAGTGTGTGTAGTCATTTATATTAATGGCATCATTCATAGAAAATTCATAGTATTTCTGAGATCTTACAGCTAGGCGTAATGCAAGTCCGAAGCCTATCCTTAAAACCGTATTTTCTGAAAATCAACTTTTCTCCGGATTGAAAACAAACAACTTCAGCTTCTTGAACATCTGCATTCATCAAACTGTACATTACTTTTATCTCTATATTTTGTGCTAAAAATGACCCTATATAATGAGTGCATAGTGTTTTCTTAACAAAATAAGACAATTTATGTAATAAATTGTTATTAATAATATTTATTAGTAGTTAAATGTATTGCACATGGAACTTTTTTGTTGAGACGGCAATGTGTAAATCAAGCAGCCACTCCTACTTGGGTAATTTACACTGAGATGTATGAATCAGTCCTAAACATTACAGACATTGGTAAAAATTACTTTCCTATGTAAAACTAATCCAGTCCAAATACAGGACTTAGCAAACAGAAGTAATTCATGTTTAAAGTTTTGTGTTTGTGAAGTTTAAATAATCCTTCTTCCCTTCATTGCGATATGTATGTCTTATAGAGTTTGCCTTTAGAGTTTTTATGAAAGAAAGCAGGTCGGTTTGGTTAATCGCCTTCCTTGCTTTTCAGATGGCCTTGAGTAAAAATGTCCTTCTATTGTCACTCTCCTTCCTTCAGAAAGCAATATAGGGCCAAACCTGCCCAAATGCAATATGCATGCTCTGATCTTTCCATCCTCATGCATATTACAGATAGTAGGGAAATCCGTATGAAAATGACACCAAACCCAGTCTAAATATTTGGGGCCACGAGGGCTCGAAATGCCAGTGCCATGCTTAATCTGTTTCCTGCTGGCTCTCCTCCCCAAACCCCTCCCCCCTCCTCTTCCTCTGTCAGATCTGAAGACAGCACTGGTGGAAAGGAGCGATTTCTCATCGGGTACCAGCAGCAGAAGCACCAAGCTCATTCACGGAGGAGTGCGCTATCTACAGAAGGCCATCATGAAGCTAGATTACGAACAGGTGAAGGGCCCCCATTTTTACCCATTAACCCCCATGTTAAGAAAGAGGAATGGCAGGGTGGCCACGGTCCACGACTTTGACATTTTGCGTGTCTATATACTGAGGAAGAGGCGGAAAAGTCAGCAGAATGGGACGAAAACAAATGTTTTCAAAGGAAATTTTGAACAGTGGAAGATGAGAAGAGCAGAAGACTTTATTTAGAACTTCAGGGCCCCAGTTAGAAACTTTCATTTGTTTATATACTATCAAAGAAAGATGCCTCAAAGGCCAGTGCCATACCTTTGAAAAAAACTGAAAAAAAACAACTTTTGGAACTTTATTGTTAAGAATGTATTATTGTGCAGAACATTCAAATGTATATTTCATAATAATAGAAATGCGGTATAAACACTTTTGTCAAGTTGGTAAAAACATATATGTCTATATATGTCAAAGTAATAGAGATTATCTGTATATACTTTTGTATATCTGTATATACATTATGATATTATACACACACACACACACACACACACACACACACTTTTTAAAAGTCTATATAGACATATATACATTGTCAGATTTGTCAGATAGATTAAACTCACCACCTGATTTCCCATGATGTTAAATGCAAATAGTGTCACCGTAACACATTTGCTTATTCATAAGTGAGGATTGCCTTCTTGTTTTACTGCTTGCGTGAAACATGATGCTATCACAATTTTCCTCTATTTGCATGTGCTGTTCTGAATGTGGCTTTGGGTAAAAAATTTAGTCATTTAAATAAATTACTACAATAATTATCTTTGTAAATCATGCCAGCACTTTGACAATTCTTTGTGACTTTTTTACTTGTTGCTTCAATGTTTGCAAAGATCTGTGCCGAACAGGAGCTGAGCATTAGTCGACTCATTAACAAATGCCAGTAACATATCAGTTATGATCAAATAAAAAATTACCATTTGAAAGGGTCATCATTTTTCTGTGCAGCCAAATTCTAGCTTGTGAATTGACCCGTCCAGTCTTATAGCTTCTGTTGCTAGTTTGGACAAATTTTGAAGAACAAAAGGCAAAAGACCCAGTCAGCATAATAAAAGGGACTCATTATAATCCACACCATTGGCTACTTTCATATGGCTGAAGTTATGGTACCTGCCCAAAACGTCCAGAAAAGGACAACCCTTGGCAAGTCACTCAAACCCCAACTCTCCATTTATTCTGTTTACAACACATTAATTTAAAGAACTGACTGTTCACATGCCGTCTAAAATATCCCACCCATTGACTGTATGTATATATGTATATGTGTGTGTATATACACAGTGTTTATATATATGAATGGTGTGTATACATCAAAAATATGGGACTGTTTATACATATAAAAATCAATCTATGTAATTAGTGGGTACTGCATTTGTATTTGCTTGCTGCAGGATCAAACTATATGTTGCCAACTGTGTGTAAGGCTTGCAGAAGAATGTCTACAAAACTCTAAGTGGGACATTAATGTAGTTCAAAGGTGGTTCACACCCTCCTTTATCTTGGAGCAAGTGTGTAGTGATCTCCCGTGTAGCACTGTACTGATTTTGTCTCCTGTCCTGTAGTATATGATGGTGAAAGAGGCCCTCCATGAGCGTGCTAACCTGCTGGAAATCGCTCCTCACCTGTCTGCTCCACTACCCATCATGCTCCCTGTTTACAAGTAAGAATGGGCACAACTGTTGACAGTTCACTCCTCATTGTCCCTCTGACAGTTTGGCATCCACATTAAAGGGAATTCCACAGATATTTAAAATGTTCTGCCCATATGTGGGCTTCAGATGTGAACAAAGTTATTCTGAGTGGTTGGACTAAAATGGTCAGTTGTAGAGAAGCTTGCAGTGTCAGAATTGTTCATGGTGGCAAGGGGAACCAGACGTCTGAAGCGTTCACTGTCTCTCAAAGTAATTTGGGCAGTAAATAAAATAGCAGTAAAAAAAGGACTCCTGGTCCTTATCATAAGTACTACTAAGAAATTCCAGTTGAGCCACTTCACATTAAGCCACTCTGAATGTCACTTTATGTCTGAATGATTAAATTGTGCAGACATTTAGAAAATAAGTACCGTTTGTTTTTAATTTGTCATAAAGCTGCAGGGTTTGCTTCCCTACCGCAGTTTTAGTTTAACCCACCTGCAGCGCCGTTCTCTGATGTTATTGGTTGTAATCTGAGATATCCTCACGCCGACTCAGGATTGGGTAATGAAGTTACACTGAGCTGTAATGGGTGAGACTTTACAGTCTTCCTTTTTTGATATGAGCTGATAAGTTCACTGAAATGGCACGTGGACCTCTTTGGGCACTCAGAGCGGTGGGGTTATGGTTCTGTGTGGATCCATGTGGACCCCTCATCACCACCACCACCATCTCAGCCTTTACCCCTGAGCTCCAGAACTTCCGCAGGGCTGGAGAGGAGATCCCCCCACCAGCCCTCACCCTCTCTAATTACTCCTGGCATTTAGGCTTTGCTATGATATTTAAAATAGTGTGAGCGATGTCGAGGGGTCGCAGAACACACGGACTGCAAGATGACATCACTTTTCTGTCATGCGTCCAAAATTCTGTTACAGAGTCCGCAGGAAGGTCCTGCGTGTCTTAGCAAATATGAAATAAGAACTTTGTGTGTCTTTTTATTGTTATTCATCTTAAAGGAATAGTCTATCAATGCATGCTTGTATTGCTCATGACGAGAGTGTTGGGAAAAGTTCTAGAGAAGTCAGAATTGCTCACAGTGGTTGTGATGGCAGCTGAAATTCTCTGGACAGGCAAAGTGGGCAAAGCATGAGAAGGGGGAGGTAACCTTTCCCCATATGACAGCATTTGGGGGAAAATCCAGATCTGGCCATCTGAGCTGTCGTTCTCTCAAAGGCGAAGCAGGATGATCAAAGTACTCTTTACACCTATCGCCATTTCTAGCCACTGCAGAACCAAATGCAGGCTAGGGGATCTCGTATTAATGTTAAAAAATCTCATAAAGTGAAATTGAATACCATGTGACTTCTAACATAGAGTCCTAATTAAGCGGTAAATATTTATTTGAAAGTTTATATGACTTCAGAGTGCACAAACCATGTATTGTTATTTATTTACTGTGGCATTGAAATAAGCAGCATCTTCATGAGGTTCTGTTTCTACATGTGTAGAAAAAGCAGTGTATTCTGAATAAGCACGAGAAATAAACTGAGCCAGAATCCAGGATTTCAGCTTTAATCCAGTCGGTTTATAACACCACTGAAGTAATCAGATTACGGCTGTAATAGGATTGTATTATTGGTGTGTATGTAAACACTCTCAGTGTGTGCACCAGTAATTCTGGACAGAACCCTTGATATTTTCTGTGTTTGAAACCTAATCGTGTGCTTATGTGTGACTAGGTGGTGGCAGTTGCCGTATTACTGGGCTGGGATAAAGATGTATGATCTGGTGGCTGGTTCACAATGCCTGAAGAGCAGCTATGTCCTCAGCAAGAGCAAGGCCCTGGAGCTCTTCCCCATGCTAAAGAAGGACAAGCTGGTCGGAGCCATTGTCTACTATGATGGTAAGACTGGAGCAAGTTAAGTTTCAGTCTGCATTCATGCAGGCGTATGTTGTTGCTATCATATCAAAAACTCCAAACTCTTATTTTACACCACCTGAAGACTGCCCTTCACATTGTGTGGACACTCGTTGTTGAGACAATCAATAGAACTGTCTCAAAGACACATGGAATAGAACCTCTTGTACATGAACGGGTATTTAACTCCTGAGAACTCCTGTATATATATTTTCTTATAATGATGATGGGATGCTTGCAGGTGTGCAGATTGTGATTATATTTATTTTCACTAAACAGTAGAAGTTAGTCCCCATTTACCACTAGCTTGTGCAAGGATGGTGAAGACTAGCACGTGATTCCTCCTAAAACAATATCATCAGACAGCTCAACATGCCTGAAGGCGAACACTAAGTGATAATTCTGTTACGCCAGCTTGCAGATACCACCGTCATACTGAGTGATGGGGGAGAGTCTGTGTCATCCTATGCACCCAGAGAAAGCAAAGCCAGTAAGATCACCAGGAATATAAACCCATTCTTCCATTGACCAGGCCAAAGCTGATGCCACTTGGGAGCCCCACCCCTAAGAGATACACAGAGACATCTCTTCCAGTATACATTTAATTATCATCCCTTTAAGATCCCACTTTACATTATATTACCCTTATAAGGGTAATATTAATTAGGTCTAAAATCAATTAAAATAGTAAACACCTTAGGTCACAAACTCAGTCACTCATTACTGATTATTAATGGTTTACCATGCTTATGATATTTAATACCCATTAGTAAGCCATTTTTTAACCCTCTATAATACTATTATTGTAAAAAAATATATATCTTGGATAATAAAGAATAAAGCAATTTTTTCATGAATATCAAATTTATTCAAGTTCTCTCAATGTATTTGGAGCTAAAAAATACATTTGTGCTCATTTGTACATCTAAGCACCGAGCAACTGCAATGCTTCACTCATTTGGAAGTCATGATGTCTCTACAGGCAAAAGTGGTCTTTCACACAATTGCATTGGCAGTTGGTGGAGCTAATATTTTTCGGGTGGGGGGGCAAAACATGAGAAGTGGGAGGTAACCTTTCCCCATATGACGACATTTGGGGAAAAATCCAGATCTGGCCATCTGAGCTGTCGTTCTCTCAAAGGCGAAGCAGGTTGATCAAAGTACAAAATACTAATTTCTTAACCCTCTATAATAAAGTATTATTGTAAAATAATATATCTTGGATAATAAAGAATAAAGCAATAGATGAATGATTATCAAATTTATTCAAGTTTTCTGAATGCAGTTGATCAGCCTCAACATGGTTTTTAAGAATTGCTTTGCAGTTTAGAGGGTAATTAAGTAAAATAAATAGAAACCCACCTTTTGCCGCTGTGTAAACCACAAGCCTAAATCATCATACACTTGCCTTAATCCCTATATTATCATGAGCAGACTTGCTGATGTGGATTCCGACACTGAATGATAAACTTTTGGGCAAAAAGAAAAATGATCACATGATTATATCAGTATGAGCAGACCCTTCATTTTTTGCTAATAACCTTCAGAAAACACATAAGCAAGCCTTGTAGGTCTGTTTGTAAAAACTTGTCTTGACTGCTCGACTACATTTGCTTTGATGATTTGCCAAATAGCACTTTAGTTTGCCACTTGTAATTATTGTGTTTGTAGTTGACAAAACTGAGAGCAGCCTTGCATAGTCTCAGCTGGGAAAAATGCCACTGGCTGTTTAAGCCCCACCAGTCTGATTGCCTTTGTTGGGTTGTGTGTGTGTGTATATGTGTGAGTCTCAGGCTTGCCACTAGGCAAATCCTCCATATGCTACTGGTTAGTCTGCGTGTCTAGAACCCGTCCCTTTTATTCAAGGTGTCCTCCATAGCCCCTCCTCCCCCCCGGTCACTGGCTGCGAGGGCTTTCTGTCAGGCCGCATTTGGCCTGCACTGCTACATGCTCTTCCTCCACGAGTGTAAGGCCAGCATATTTGCAGAGGCAACACGGCAGCTATCTGAGCAGTGATCTGACAGATTCAGTCGCTCCGCAGGGGACAGTAAGCCAAGGAGACGCTTGCATGCTCTCGCCGCGGTTTGTCAACGCTAGCAGCTGCTTTATGTAGCCATAGGTTTTTTGTCATAAGTCTACAGCTCCAGAGATGACGCCAATTCCATACCAGGTACCTGGATCTGACTAGCACAGTTCAGCAGAAAATGCTGGATTGATTATAAGAGAGAAAAAAATAATTAATCCAATTCAACCTCATAAAAAATTACCTAAAAGAGCTCACACTCATACTCTGTGGTGTCTTTTTATTAGCTTTGTATTTCTTATTTATGTAAAAGTAGGCACTCATGCTTAAACGCTTTTACATAATCCTCTTAAAGGGCTTGTATTCTACTTTTTTGCAGAAAACTCCACTTGTGAAGCTGTGGTTTTATTCATCACTGACAGTTTGACAGAATTTACACGACCATTTTCCTTTAACCCTTAGAATTAAACAGGTTGCTTTTGTTGCTTTACCTTTAGGACTCCTGTATGTAAAGGAACTCTGTTTCTATTTGCTGTTCTTTATTGTACAGCATTTAAATAGCATTCTGGAAATGTAAATGTGTTTGTTTTTGTGACACCACAAAGTAGTAAATTCAGATGGAACAATTTTTGCAGCTTTTTCCACACCAGGGACTAAATGGTATGTTTTGAAATGGATTCCACCGACCTCTTATTTAAAAAAAAAAAAAGGTACATCCTTTTAGCAACCTGCTGAAATTTGAGAGAAGTCATTTAGAAGTGGAACAGTTTGTAAAGAATCAACATGTATGTAATTGTATTATTCCTCTATTATATTTGTAATTACATTTACATTTCATTTTTGCATAATTACTCAGATATTAGCATAATAAGTAATTACATATGACTCCCATTTATACGTAGAAGTGGTCAGTATGATGACATTATTAATTGAGGGTGTATTTGCTGTGAGGGGCCATGGAGGGTCAGACTGTGGTGGATCTTGATGAGAAGTGTATGTGTGTGTGAGAAGTCCTGAAACAGGAGCAGTGTAATGACAGTTTAGAGACGCGTTTTATTCGTTTGTCTCCCAACATTCGCCGTCTCCGCCCTCCTCCCCCCATCCCTCCTTCCTCTGGGTTGTCAGCCGGCTTTTCTCTCCAATTATTCAATCTGGAACAATCACGGCCGTGACATTTCCAAACCTGACCTTCTCCGCTGGAGATCGCGCTCTGCCTGCCGCTATTTGCCTCCCTCTATTTCTCTCTCACCCCTCTGTCTCTCTCTCTCTGTCTCTCTCTCTCTCTCTCTCTCTTTTCATCTTTCTCTCTCTCTTTTATTCCTCATCCTCTTTCTACTTCTCCCACCATCCCTCATCACTTTCCTCTCCTATTCTTTCTTAATATCTCTCTCACTTTCTCTCCCAAATCATTCCCATGCAGTCTTCCTGACAGACCTTTACTAATCTGTTGTATGTCATTCTTCTCCAGATAATGGGATATTTTTTTGTCTTAATTTATTTCGTTTAATCTGATTTGATACATTTCGGTATCTTTGCACGCTTGTTTCTGTTGGGATGTAAATCGAGGATGAATTTGCATATGTTTTCGCCATTTTTTCTCTGCACAGATCAAGTCAAATCAAGTAGATTTTATTGTCATTTCTACCATATGCACAGCACATAGTAAAATATAAGCGGTTCAGTTTTTTGGAGTCACAGTTTGCCACAGTTTTCCCTTTTACACACTCTTCTTCTTATCCCTAACGTTTGAGGCATGTTTGGTGTTCAATGTTGCACTGGAACTACAATGGAGTCTACTGGACAAGAGTTTGTCATGACATGGACTCCCATTATAGTTCAACTACATCATTGAATCCTCATAGCTCCACTGCAAAAGTAAAGAAGCAAATTTCAGACACTGGGTGTTAATTGTGAGAGAAACATATAGTATAAATGCATTTCTTAACCTTTCATTTAAGAAGCAGTTCAACCTATACATATATAAATCTATAATAACCAGCAATAGCAATTATAAGTAAAAGTTTTTCAGTTATAGTCTTTTTTTTTTTTAGTCCTGCTTGAAAGCCTCAGTCCTTTGAGTTGTGTGGACCAAATGGTTTGGAATATATTCAAACACTTTTTTAAGTTTGGCAAAACATCGGATTTTGTTTGTAGTCTAAAGTTTTCTTCTCGCTTAATCCGCGAGGCTAAGGAACACTGGAAGTCAATGGTTAAAGGCATCCCCAAAAATGATTTTAACCTCCCTCATCTCTGTATTAATGTGATGTAGACTTGGCGATGTAGACAGTACGACAGTATGAAGACAGTATGAATTACTGTAAAAGGAGTTTAAAATAGCCCTGTTATTAAAGGCGGCTGTCCACAATATGTAGCTACACATTTGCTCATTTTTTATAGCTCGCGGTGTCCTCGCGTTGACAAGTCCCTGCCACTATAAAGAAGAGCTGAACGTGGTTTGAGCAGGGTGGGAGTTTTTATGAAATATTTTGACTTTGGGTGTTTGTTAGCAGTGTTAGCCTCTTAGCTCTAGTTCAAAAGCAAAGAAGCAAAAATATTATTAGGCTATTATTATTGATGTTCATAGCTTTCTAATAGACTTGTTAAACACACTCACTAGCAGTTATGGTTCTTTCAACTGATCAGTACATGCTGCTTTTTTTCTTTCTCATAGCTGTTGGGAGTATAGTCACAAGCAGCAAAGGTTCATGGAATCTCTAACAGAGCGCGCTGGTCTCTTCGCTGCTCGTAATTCATTCCAAAATTTGCCCTTTAAAGGGGCTCCTCGGCTGTGTTATTACTTTATTGTCTGTTGGAGTTGCCCTGAGCATGTGTTAGCATTAGACATGCTTCTGTGAGTAGCCCAGCCCTATGGTAACACACTCCCACACAGCAGAGCTCTGTGGACGCTGGAGGAACTTTCAGCATCTGACGAGCAAGGCAGGGAGAAAGCTTTACAAATAAGTGCATTTGTTGTGATTGAGATATTTACTGATTATGTCTGCTGGAGCATAACTATGATATAAATGTCACACCCTTTATTCATTCGTCTGTTAACAAATCCTTGTTTCTGCAAAATGGTCACTTAACATGAGAAGGATAAACATTCTTATAATAGCAGTTAATCCTAACCAGGGTCTCTGGGGTGCTGGAGCCTATCCCAGCACTCACACGGTGAAAGGTGGAGAAACAGGTCATCAGTCCATACAGGACAGACACACAAAAACATTCACACATTCACATCTCCAATTCACCCCTATGTCTTTGAATTGTGGGAGGAAACCAGAGCACCCGACAGGAACAGACGGACATGCAAACTCCACCATTTTAGGTTTTATTTTTAATTACACATAGTTGATGAATATGATTGCAACAATTTATGTGTGTACTACCATACGCCAAGGTCTGCATGTATGATAGTGTTCAGAAGTTTTAATTCTTAACTATTATTATTATTATTATTATTATTATTTATTTTATTTTTTTTTATTACTGCCACATGCTTTAACTTTAAAAAAGAAATCTAAGTCATTGCAAGCTCTCTGATTAATTTATCTAAAGTAATCACACACATTTTTTGTAAAAATATTTAAAAATGTATTTGAATTTTGGCGTATGAGTGAATAAATAATCAACATTAATGACAGACTTGCAAAAAAGTTTCTTTTATTTAGTAACTTTTTTATTTAATTTTGCACAGTTCATGCGCAGTAATGGCCACCACAATCAAAATAATATTTTTTGCTGAGGGAAAAACAATGATAGAAATAATTCCATCCATTAGTTGCAGTTTAAGACTGTGTACATACAAGCACATTGATAATGATGATAAATAGACAAATAAAGCGCATAAGAAATCTGAGCATCTGAGAAAAATATATTGTATACAAAAACCATTGTCCAATGCAAGACAGCACAGATAAACTAATGCAAGATAGTGAAAGTGACCATTCTATCATACATGAACAGTATGAACAACTTCCTCTGCATTGAATCCATTCACCAAGTGAAGCAGGGGGCAGCCAGGAACACAGCGCCCGGGGAGCAGTGTGTGCGGACGGTACTCTGCTCAGGGTACCTCAGAAGTGCCTTGCATTCTTGGAAGCGAACCCACAACTTACTGATTCCTAACCACTAGGCCACCAGCTGCCTCAAACAGGCAAACTAGATTCCCTAACACTCCCAACACTGTGGAAGCATTTAAAAAAATACACAGATTTTATAGCAACCACTCAATCACACTCATTGAAACGAGATGCATTTTCTCATCTATAGCTTTTAAGCCACCATTTAAAACCATATTTAAACATATTATAGATGCTTTCAGATATTAAAATAGCAGGTAGCTCATCAGTGTTCCTCATATACTGTGTTATCCCTGCAGGTCAGCACAATGATTCCCGGATGAATCTGGCCATTGCTCTGACAGCAGCCCGGCACGGCGCTACTATAGCCAACTACACCGAGGTGATCCGGCTGCTGAAGAAGACAGACCCAGACACGGGCAAGGAGAGGGTGTGTGGCGCCTGCTGCCGAGACGTCATCACAGGTGAAATAAGCACAATGACACATACACCACCCTCAAAAGTGTCAGGAATCATGACGCTTTTCAGGATTTTTAAATACAGATTAGAATGTTTTTATGTTTGGGGTGCTACCCAAACCTGCAGATTTTATTGCCTTTTTGTGATGTCAGTACTCAAACTCAAACTCAAACCAGCTGTTTAAAGCATCTTTTGAGTAAAAGAGTTTTGCAGCAAGACATAGGGCACAGTTTCTTTTCCCCTGGCAATTCACACTGAAGAAAACGAGAGGATTATAATATCAGTCCTCTGTTCTAGCTTTGGGTCTGTCTGATCAGAAAAGAAAAAACACACATGATGTCCTTAACTAGAGAACAACAATACTTACCTGAAATCTCAAGTGCTGCATTGATAAGACCCCGAATGTGCTTATAAGATAAAGCTTTGAAATGTACAGTTTAACTACTACTATTAACTAGGAGAACTAGCAAATGCTTTTGCTAAAAATCTGCTTTTTGTTTAGATCTGAAAGACTGCAGCCACTAATCCCTCCTCTATTGCACACTTAGCAAAGGACAAATGTGATGTAGGAAACTGTCTGCTTCTACTCAGGGTCACCACACACGTCCTAGCAGATGCAGTGTTTAACACTAGAATGGCTAACAGCATCAACTGACGTGATCCGGCATAGAAACAAAATTGCGACTATTGGCCCTTCGGAGCTGTGAGCATGCTCTGTAAGAGACATATGGGTGTGGTGTAGGCACATGTACACACATATTTTTAGATATTGTTGTTTTATTGTTGTGATTGAGAAACACCCTCGACAGGAATATAATTCCTTGTATTTGTTTGCTCATAAATGCGATTCTAATTCAGACTCTGATTCAGCAGCTGTACGGCGGGCTCTGTGTCCAAAGTCCACTGGACACTTGCTGTGTCTGTTGGCTGCTGCTTGTGTGGATGTATGCCATTAGGCTGTAGGACTAAATGCCAGAACACACTGCAGCAGCGTCCCATTAGGAAACGTCTTGTGTGAAGATGTTGATGCATGCAGCCGTTATAAGTATAGCCAGTTAGCCGCAGTTCTAGTGTTAAGAACCAATTTACAAAATAAAAACAAAACGAGTGGGTACCCGGTCCCTGGGATTTTCGAATCGGTTCTTATTGGGATCTGAATTTCGGTTCCCATCCATAACTATCACACTATTGTTAAGCCACACAAATTCATATCACTAACAGGTCACAGTACACACTTCCCAATGTGTTCAATCTCACTGTGTGTTTTCGATAATGTCACTCTTGCAGGCCAGGAGTTTGACGTCCATGCCAAATGCGTCATTAACGCCACGGGGCCGTTCACTGACTCGCTGCGTAAAATGGACAACCAGAGTAATGCCAACATCTGCCAGCCCAGTGCGGGAGTCCACATCGTCATCCCCGGATACTACAGGTCAGATCAGTGCGTTTATTACCTCCTCTGTGTACCTCAGTAACAAAACGCTGTCTGTTGGTACCAAGGTATGGACAAGTCTAGTCTTAAGTCAGTTCTAAGGCTCAGATTGTTTATAGTATTGGACCACAATACTAAGCCAAATTTACTGATAATACTTTTAATTTTTATTTAGATTTAATAATTTATTTTCAGTACATAGATGTCATTCATAATATATGTAATAATTTCCATATTTACCTCATGTTCATGCTTGTTATTAAGATCAAGTGGTTGGTAGACCACTGTTTACCTACTGTACTAGGATTCTTATATGATTGTGTATGTATTTATATTCCTACAGCCCTGATAACATGGGGCTGTTGGACCCCGCCACCAGCGACGGCCGTGTCATTTTCTTCCTGCCCTGGGAGAAGATGACTATCGCTGGGACAACAGACACACCCACCGATGTCACAGCACACCCCATCCCCATGGAGGAGGACATCAACTTTATCCTGAGCGAAGTCCGCAATTACCTCAGCCCTGACGTGGAAGGTACTTACTACACACCCTGAAACTCTTTTTCACATGATCACATTCAAACCCAGTCATACCCAGTGACTGCCATATAACTGGTTAATGTATATCCTTCCAGAACCATAAACATTGATTCCAGTTTCCTAATGGAAATGGCTCTTATTGCCATGACATTATTATGCATTTCATTCTCAGCCTCTCTGGCAGCCTGGTTTCTTCTTGTGTGGCCTGTGTGTGTCCTCTGGTGAGTTTGGTTTAGTACCGCAGACAGACAGGCCGGCTTGCCAGGGAGCAGATGAGTCTTCATCATAACAAGTAACCGCTTTGTGAATCTTCATCAAAGAATGGAGGTATTGATTTTTTGGAGCAGCCCTCTTAATTGGATGTAGCGCCACAGCCGTGGGCTTGATTGTTCGATTGATTGGACTGATAGCAGCTCATCCTTTCCCAAATCAGTCCTGGATTAGCTAGATTAGCAAAAGCAGTGTCTTTTCAGGCCTGGCGAGGTGGGATTTGTTAGAAGTTTGTCTTGTTAAATGTTTGTTAAGCATAATATTAGCTTGGTAAGGTTGGTGTGTCGATAGCTCACTGGTGGAAGTGCGGCAAGTTTACTGATGATTGAGTGTCACAAGCTTGCTGATGAGTTTGTCTCAACATCTTATTGAGCAATTGGTGGAGGATTATTGTCAGTTCTCTGATGGTAGCATGCGTAAGCTCCTTGTATTGTTAGTTCAATAATGGTGCTACATTGATAGCTCACTGATGGAGATGTCAGTATCTTGGCTCGAGTTGTATAGTGCTACTCCACTGTAGCTCACAGACTTTGACAGCTATCTGCTTAAGGCTAAGCCTCATGAACAGCAATGTGACGGCTGGCGTATGGCAGGGTGTCCTACCCTCCTTCACAGAGTCCCGCTTCTGGCTGGTCAGTCCAGGGGGCTGGAGGAAGGGCCAGACGCGTGAATAAAGTGGGCGATCGAGAGACGGGAACAGGCTGGGTGGATGACAGGAAGACCTTGCCTGTGGCTATGGAGGAGGCTGGAACGTACTGCACTATAGAGCTGCAGGGGAAACCCTACAGACTGGTCATGCGGAGAGTATAAAGGAAAAACCTTCACTGTTGTGCCTCTAAGGATAAACAGAGATGGAACTGACGGAGCATAGATACGCTTAACATTGCTCATTTAGCTCTACTTGTCTATGTGTACCGATCAGCCACAATATTAAAATCACTGACAGGTGACGTGAATAACAGTGATTATCTCATTACAGTGGTGCCTGTCGAAGGGAGGGATATATTAGACACCAAGTGACTAATAGACTGACCCTTGAGGAGAAATTAAGATTTTACAGGAGCAAAAAAAAAATCGACATTGCAGTGAACGTGAACATGATTACATATTCATGGTTTCTGTGGAGGTTCTTAACTTAGAGATCCAGGAGGTTCTCTAAGTTAAGGAGGTTCAGGAGGTTCTCTGAAAAGCTGAAGATGAAAAGCTCAGTGTTCTTCCAGTAATCCCAGTATGTGAGGAGTTGTTTTGAGGCACCTAACATGCACTTTGAAGCTTTTGAGTACAAAGAATATTGAGTACAATTCATATACATGATTTAAATATTACAGTTATGTAAGGCTGTGTATATGAACAGTAAACATTTCTTTGTTACAAAAGGTTACAATGAATGAAAATAAGTAAAGAAACAGTACATTGGGATTTTTATATTTGTAGTTACTATGCAAAACCTAGTTTACCAACCAATGCTTCCTTAATTTAAATCAGATGCTGTTCCTGGAATTTCCATGCCAAGTTGTGTTTGTAATTCTTGTGTAATTTTACTGTTTTTATGTATAAAAACTTACCATTTGTCTTGGCTGTGTTAGCTTTATTTCTGAGAAAATAGGACAACAATTTTGGCATGTTCATTTTCCATGTTCAATAGCCATTAACTTAAAAATGTGATTTTTATTGATTTAGTTGTTATCTTCCATAGAGGATGTGGAAAAAGAACTCTCCTCCTTTGTTACAATTGTGTGAGTAATATCTAGTACTTTTTAAGCGATTAGTACTCCAGTTTCTTTAAACGCAAACTACCACAAAACTACGCAGAACAATTGAAAGCATTCAGTACATTCCGCAGCTTCTGAACTGGACGTCTTCCCCAGGGAACCAAGGCCTGGGTATTTGTGACAGCAGTGCTTTCTGTTGCTGAGTCTCATTTAGACAGTTTGTGTGTGTGTGTGTGTGTGTGTGTGTGTGTGTGTGTGTGTGTGTGTGTGTGTGTGTGTGTGTGTGTGT
>JBBPDE010000107.1:2697562-2707664 GCA_037974605.1 Nannopetersius ansorgii | reverse complement strand
GGCTGCCCTCTGCTTCACTTGGTGAATGGGTTAAATGCAGAGGAAGAATTTCATGCTGTTCACACTGTGTGCTGTGGCGTGTTCACGTATGACAAATGGTCACTTTCACTTCACTACTTTACTTTATTTTGGTGGAAGGACTGGGATAGCCATGATAAATCTTGATTCTGTAGTCACTGAACCACTGAACGGTTTTAGCTTGTTGACAGAGGCGAACATATACAAGAGGGTAAAATTAAACATGTGCTCTTTCAGTCTGATTAATTGCATTTGTTTTATTGCATGTTAAATTGTGTGTGTTTATATATGCATATTACCAAGGATGCAGTAATAGGCTTAGGGCTGACTGCTTGATATTAAATGATATTTTGACAGTATATGACACATTTGTGGTTTAGTGGATTCCGGTTTTCATATTGAATTACTTCTGATGTTACAGTGCAGAAACCACAGCTGTGGGCCCACAAAATAAACCAAAACTATAATTATACAGATGTATAAGATAGAAGCTTATATTGGATTTTGCTGGATGACCAGTAACAGTATAACTAGCAAGTGTGTGTTGTCTGTGTTCTAGGTTTCACCTCTGAGCGGACGAGCACAGTTGGCCCAGAGGATGAGCTGGAGTAGAATGAGAGACAAGGCAGGTGGCCAATCCACCATTCTCCATCCATTATTCTTCCTGTTTATGCAAAAATTGTTTTAGTCATTGTTATATTTTAAAGTATTTTGTGTCATGCTTACATATCTAATGGTGCTTGTGTTCTTCTATGCCCCCTCGAAGTGCTATTTGTACAAAACACTGATACGAATCTCTCTATACTCGCGGCACAGGGCAAAGATGTCTAGGTACTGATGCAGCAATTGGCCCAGGTTTTCTTTTTTTTTGTCATACAATTCGCCACTTGAAGATATGCTACTTTTTTCTTTACATATTTATTTGTTTATATTTTTCTACTGGCAGCAAACATAATCAACTTATATCCAGCGTAGATGTGCTGCAGCCAAAGGCAGATTCCTACTCTTTTCCGCCTCACGTTTGTAAACCCATGCAGATGTGTGCCAATTATAAGTCCTCATCACTGTCACTAATGCACTAGAAATAGTATGAAAGTTTGTGTCGAGACCTTGCAGGAGCTTCAGGGAGCTTGCGATAGTGAATGTTTCGTTATGTTGTTGGACATTGTTTTGGGTGTGGTGGTAAATTCTTTTTTCATTTCTAGATTCAGGTTCAGTAGATGTTCTACACGGAGTTTAACTCTCTATGGGTTTTGCTCTCTCATGAAATGATGTTTACAGCTGTTGTCAAATAATGTTGACTATTGATGGCTGAATAAATGTGCATGTGCATGGTAACCAGCCCAGAATCCTTTTTGTTTGTTTGGGGGGGGGCTGCTGCTTAGAGTGTATGAGCAGGAAACCAAAGCCTACAAGTTGTTCTTCAACAATGGTTTAATAAAATGAGCAGAATCACTGATGACTTCAGTTTCAAGTCTAAGATGAGGTTTAATCCACGTCAGTCCTGTAGCTTATGTTCTTCTTTGAAGAAGTCAATTAAAGCTTTTAAATGAGAAACATAATAAACAGGATCTGTTTATAACAAAAAAGTTCATATTGGACTCGTCTAGGGTGTTCCTCCCCTTTTGTCCTGTGAGCTCTGGGATGAACTCTAGCACCCCCGTGATCACCCTGGTTTGAAGTAAGAGGAACAGCATGTCTTGGGAATACAGTCATGCCAAGGTTGGTTTGCCTCTGGCAAAAGAAAATGTTTTGTTGATGTAAAATTAAGGTCACCTCTACAGAGAACGCACTGTTGGATATTTTAATGCACAATAGCGTCTTATTGGAATTTACCATTGAGGATAAGTTAGTATTTAAAAATCTGACTTGTTTAAAGGTTACAGCACATTTTATGTTTTAGGGTTCCAGTATGTTAAAAATGCCATTTGCTTTTTTGTGGTCTAATAGATTTGGTATTCAGCAACAGTATCTAACTGCTCATTAATGCTAAGATTAATTGGTGGGTTTCCTTTAATGTGGTTTTCTTCCAGGTTGAATGAAAAGCCCTACTTACACTCCAGCTTTGTGTTTCCATGTTCATTTTTGACTTACTCTACAGAGCCTGTACAAACTAAAGCTCTAGCAGCTGCACATTGGCTTTTCTTGCTCCATATTCTTAGAATGTCCTGCCTATTTATAGAATGTTGTTATGGAAGCTCTTTATTGACAAGAGCTGTGCAAATTCTTGGAGAAAGTAGTCATGACTAAATACTGAATGCACCGACCTGAATGTGTTTAGTAACACAGTAAGATATCACGCATCATGATAAGGCAACCCTGATTGATTAAGGACGCTCCTCACTGTTACCTGTTGCCAGTTGTTGTTCTGTTAAACTGTGTCCTAAGGAGAGACTGCACATGACAGTATTAATCAGTCTACTCAGGTTTTAGGAGGAATTTCTGTTTGTGAAGAGGCTGTCTCTCTTTGAAGTGCATCTACTGAAAAGGTGAACACTTGATGATGTAAAGGAAAATGTGATACATCACACAAGGGCACCTTCCTCAACTGGTCCAGTTTTGATGCTCATGTGCTTGTAGGTACCAGACTATGAGTTGATTTCAGTTCCCCATCAGTTTCCCTGTAACTTCCCTAAGGAGGCGGAGCTGCTCAGAACCTATGGATAAGTGCAAGAAAAGAAGATGCTGAGATGTCATTTACTCTGTGGAAGTTGGATACTGGAGCTTTGTGGAAGTGTCTGCTTAGTGTCTACTGAGGAATGATGGAGTGACAGCAGAAAAGCCGAGGAGGTCCCTGAAGGAACTAGTCAAGGAGGGAACAAAAGCTGCTACAAGCTCTAGGATATACCAAAAACAGGGAGCTGTTCGGAATGGTAATAAAAATAAAAATTGCCAGACCCTGATTAAGGCAGGATAGTAAGATGTGTTACCGCCGGAGAGGTTTTCTGGGTTTAAAAAAAAACAAAAAAAAAAATGGTGTGAACAATGGAACTAATGACCCAGACAAAGTGCATTAGCAATGGAGACTGGAAATAGTGTGCAGCAGGTAACAACTCACCTGTACACCTAAACAATTTGACCATTTTGTTGCCAGAGATCCTCCTCTTTAAGTGCTTTTTAAATGAAGCACTTTTTTTTAACCACAGATCTTAGTACAAAGAAGAAAACATGAAATGCTGAAGCGCTTGTTCCAGATGAATGTTGCAGTAAAACTTGAAAAATGTCTGGCTATGCCTTAAAACACATGCAAAATACGTACACTGCATTCCAGAGATTTAAGAGATCTCTTGACTTCAGATCTGATATTTTATTTCAATACCTTCATGCAGACCTGAGATTTTAATACATGTTTAAAGTGCTTGAGCAAAAAGGTAATAAATAGAAACTGGCACCAACCAAATCTTCCACAAACAAAGCCTGAATGTAAATCATGTAGAATGTTATCATATATATATATAAAAAAAAAAATAACATCAAACCAAAAGTTTAACTCATACTGGGTAAAATGGGATGCATTCATCCCTTCTGTTTATCCCAATGTGTTCATTTTATAGATACAAACTTTGCTGCTGCTGTCACTCCCTTCCATCAGCAACACAGTAAACACTTCTACACACCAGGCTAAGGACAGACGTTCTGTATTTAAAAGCAGGATTTTCATTTTGAGCTAACTGAAATAAAAAATCATCTTTTCTGATAAATATTTAAGTAACAAAACTGAGCCAGTATAACCTTGAAAAGCACTAAGTGCTTGCATGCCATTAACCTGTGGTGGGTTAAATGCTGGCACCATAGAACAACATGAACAAAAATATTGCTGTTAATTTGACATTGAACACATAAACTGTATGAACAAAAGTATTCAGTATATAGTTACACCAACGGGAACTATAATGACATTGCTTTCAAATACTTCCATTGTTCTTGGAAGACTTTCCACAAGATTTTGCAGTGTTTCTGTGGGAATTAATTCATTTTGTAGCGCATTCGTGAGATCAGGCACTGATGTTGGACGAGAAGGCCTGGCTCACAATCTCCGTTCCAGTTCATCCCAAAGTTGCTGGATGGGGTTGAGGTCAGGGCTCAGTGTGGGCCAGTCAATTTCTTCCACACCAAACTCATCCAGCCATGTCTTTATGGCCCTTGCTTTGTGCACTGGGGCACAATCATGGTGAAATAGAAAAGGTTCTTCTGCAAACTGTGTCCATAAAGTTGGAAGCATGGTGTTGTCCAGAATGTCTTGATATGCTGAAGAATTAAGACTGGCCTTCACTGGAGGTAAGGGACCACTGGAATCAATAAGTAAGAGATATGTCCCAATACTTTTGTACATATAGTGTATTTGTATCATGTAATATGTGTAATCACTCATTTGAAACGTGACTGAACAGACACGAAGGGACAGAAATCTACCTCAGATCAACTTAAGGAACATGGCAACAAAACTGAATCGTCTTCGCGTAGTGTATCGGATTTTTTTCTTTCCCACCGTTATTCCGCAAGTTGAGCTGGGTTTGGCTAGTAGTTCGTAATCACAAGCGGTGCGAAGAGGAACTGCCAATTAGTGCGAAGATACTCAAAATTGCTGACCAATCAGAGCAAGGAACGTGAGGACCGCGAGCCAATTTGAGTGCAGGGGCGGGGCTTGTCGGAATACGGGTGGGGTTTTAGAAAAAATAACGGCCGTGAGTGCCTACGTCACTCCGTGTGGCAGCTCCTGGATGGGAGAGTGCAGGACGGAGCCGGAGCCAACCGCCCGTTAACCCCCCTCCCCCTCAAAATGGGCTCGATTTACCACCAGATTCCTTAAAAAAACACACACACAATGTCAGCTTACAGCACATCTTCGTATGGGCACGTCAGTCACGACAAATAGTCTTCACTGAGGCGGCATTTTCGGTAAGTGCTCAATTTCACTGAGGGAGAGGAAAAAATTCAGCCATCTCAGCATTGGGATACTTTTTCTTTTTCTACCTATCAAACACAGGTCGTGAAGAGCTTAAATTCGTTTAAAACGTGGTTATTTAGTGGTTTTCGAAAGGTTAGCTGAACAGTCACGACGGACGTGGACGCCGCACATGCAGAAGGCGATGGCTTTTAACTGGATATAAATACTTTTACATCATAATTCAGTCAGTAGGATAAATGATGTAGGATTTCCCTCAAGACTAAAGAAGAAGGTGTTTATCTGGTCCCGAGGGGCTTCACGCGAAGGCAGCAGCTCGTGCTCGGCAGGTGGCTCGCCACCTCCTGAAAATGGACATACCAGCATCCACCATCATTCCTCATTTATGTTCTTGCGGCGTGTTATAGCTCAGGCTCTGCCTTCAGCTGTCTCTTTTTCTCTCTCTCTCATATTCACACACACATTAACACACGTTGATGAGATGTCACGCCTGAACCTGTTTTGTGAGGTGGGTACATGAGTGGCATTTGCTCTGATGGTCTGGCGTGTCATGCTGCACTTTTCCCATCACTCTTCAAACAGGCCGGCTCTCTTGCCTCAGCACTGTGTGGAAGATGCTCCTCAGCTTGACCTTCATGTTAAGTGGCCCGCTCACTGTGCCTGCACTGTATTCAGATCTCAGGAATGTTAATGAGATCTTGAGAGTAAAAGTGAAGCCACATCACTTCGCTCAGCTCTGCAGTGTGAGGTGGGTTGCTGGGCAAGACCCCGCTGTGGATGCGAGCCTGTGAGAGATACAGGAGGTGATCCTAGGAGGCTTTATTATACTGGTGTGACTAAGACTTCTCCCAGCTGTCTCTTGGGATGTTTGTGCAGGTTCTTTTGTAAAACTTGGCATTACGTGTGTGATTCATGAGCAAGGGAGCAGAGTGGTTACTTTGGAAATACAGTACCAGTTTGCTCAAGTGCATGCTGCACACCAAGGGCTGTGGCATTATATTTTTCTAAATTGCTGAAATCATTGGAATGGGTTCCTTGTGGCACCACAATGCACATGCAATTTCTTTTTAGACATAGAAATAATAAATGGGCAGTAATACCAAAAATGTGTAGGGCTGGAATACTCTAGTCACAGGGTTGGGAAACTATGCCAAGTACTCAAATAACTCAGTTTTTCTATTATACCTCTATATTGGCTTATTACATAAGGCTGTCATGATTACTACAATAAAAGTCTTATTATAATTGAACTGTCTTAAATTAAGAATCATAGCCTGGTGGACCTTATTAATATGATTTCTTTTGGTCATGTAATCTTTTTAATAAAATATTCCATATTTTTTTAACAGCTGTGTTTGATTTGTTGTTATTTAGTTTTCTGCGTTTCTATCCTTGCTCAAAAGCACTAATTATTTAATCGATCACCAAAATATTGGAGCATTAATGGAATGTTACCAGTCAGTCGTGACAGCCCTATTATATGTGTTAGATTTGTCATACATTTTTGTTTTCTCCTGAATTACTCTGCCAATTCTTGGCATAACAGAACCCTCCTGTGTTGTGTGTCAACACCAGCACCACCATCTGTGAGGCCAAAGGCCTGCACACACCTCTGTGCAGACAGATTCTGCCTATGTTTCTTTTCAGACAGTCCACCACGCAGCGTTTGTCGTGCCCGACTGTATGCTAGACGCCAGACCTTGTGGTGTAGACGCCAGATTGGCTGCTTCGGCCTGCAACAGAAGGAAAGGGGGACCCTGCCATTCTCCCCTTCCAATTAAAACATATCCAGTTGCATACTTGCAGAGCCCCGGCCCTTGACGGCAGATGTCACAGCTGGGACTCAAAACCAAATCCCAGTGCCGGGTGCACGCCTTCACTGCACAGATTTCACAGAGTTCACCTTTTGGGACTATTCATATTAGTCAAGAAAAGGTTTGAATTATTGAACATGAGTCGTGATGAGAGATGAAGTGATGCACACAAGTTGGTAAACTGTATACAGGGTGTACTCACCATGACTGAATTACGATATGGATGGTGACGTTGCCTTAAACGTGGATCCAAACTGAACCATGAACCTTTGAAAGTTTAGTTATAACCAAATGCTTTTTTATTTCTGCTCTATGCACCCCTCTCTTCGTTGTTGCATTTGACTGATTGTTAATGCAATATAAATTTGTAAATGAATATGGCCTTTTACCTTCTTCACAATAATAGTCTAAAGGTGAGCTCCTTTTTCTACTGCAAGTTGTTCAGTCGTCTCAAAAGAAACTTTCGCTGTACAGTATTCCCCTGCTTTTTGCAGTGTTCTGTTCCAAGAGCACCCGCGTACAGTGAAAACCTGCATTGTTGTGTTTTGTTAAAAAAAAAATCCTATTTTCATAGTGTAAACCACTTTGTCATTTTAAACTCAGTTTAATGCATTACCTTAAGGAAAATGTAAAGGTAAACCCATATTCACCTCTTTTAATTAAAATTCCTTGCCAAGATATGCAACTCGGAAGGTTGCGGGACTAAACTGATTGGGACAGCGCAGGGTTTTTGGAGAATAAAACCTGATCTGCTCTGGCTAAAAATACAAATTAGGGCTTGCTGGGAAGGCCTGGAGATCTAAACTCTGTTTGATGTGTCTGAGTGCTTTCCCCGCCCAGATATGGAACTCGGAAGGTCGCAGGACAAAAATATTGGGACACTCGGCAAGGTGAACGGGTCCCCTTGTGTGAAAACGTCCAGAAAAATATATTTGTAGCCACAAAAAAAAGGCGGAGGATATTTGCAGTTTCCGCGTTATTGTGGGGATTTCTAAGTTTGTTTCGCATGTGACTAAATCCGCGACTCCTGATCCACATAAAACTGGGGGCTTACTGTATTCACATAAAATGTGTCACTGGGCAATGTTTATGTTCAGTACATGTTCTTTAAACATAAACTAACTGAATTATGTCAACACTTCATTTAAGCATATAAAAAGTTCTTATTCACTACCAGATTTTGAATCCGTTAGCAAAAGTCAGTCAGCATTAACAAGACAAAAAGAATCTGTTTCAAAATACAGGGCAGCCAGTGGCAACATAAAAAAATGATCACAAGTGCTGCACCAACATGATTGTTTTCTTTCAAAAAAAAAGTTTAAGTAAATTACCACTCTATGTAAATGAGTATGTGTATGTGTCAGGAAATCCAACATTCTGACCAACAGAGTAGTTGGTGATCCAAGGCATAAAATTGTATTTTACTTTCTTTGCACTACGGCTCTGTTGTTGAATTATTGAAGCTGTGGATTGTGTCAGCGCTCTCGTAGGGATTTACCTTTATGCTTCTGCTGTTTTGCTGTGTTCTGCTAGATCAAGCTAGATGTCATGATCCCAAGCACCATTTTTTGCTGTTCATTTATCAAGTTCATCTTTTGACCATTTTCAGCACAATTTGTTTGGTTGCCCACTACGGCACCTTACACTCATTTATGGTTTGAGACATGGACACAGTTTTCATATAAATTTAAACGATTTTGCTGATTTACCTTTAATGAGTACATTTTCAGATAACTGTTTGGGTATTGAGAAATGTATATGGTAAGGGTATTGCTTGTGGTATAAGTACTGAGACGTTTGAGCTTTTCTGAGGATATCATGGCATCAGTAGTACTTAAAGAACACCGACAACCAGGGGTGTTGAAATTAATCACATAATCGATGCATCGTGATGCAGACGTAGATGATTCTGCATCGATGCAGTGGTAGAACATAATCCATTATATCATAATGATATTGCTTGATTTTCTGGCAGCGACTTTAAAAATCTAGTTAAAAAGTGATCCCGGTAGTGACTGTGGCTGCCTGTTCTGAGTACAGCGCTTCTCCGGGTAGCTGGGGCAAGAGGGGTGGACGCCCCTTTAAACAAATGGTGAGAAAGAAAATAATAGATGACCCACAAACTTAATATGTACCAGATTTACTACAGTAGCTGAAAAATACACTGGAAAAGGCACAGTGTTCGTTCTTTCCCTTCGTGCTCTGTGCGCAGCCTCACACACTCTGCAATGATCCCCCACTCACCCGCCCCCCCAGCTAAATATCCAATCACTGTTAGAATGCAGATTACCTGTTGTCAGGTTTCTAAGTGGGCGGGGCAGAGAAACAGGAGCTGCAATAGCAGTAGGCTTTGAGGAAGTAGCAAATCTCTTGTCAAAATCATAGCGACTCGTGAGATAATTAACAACAACTAATAATACATCTATATTTGTACAGTCAATGGGGACTAGTCCATTGTTCCTCTTTCAGTCTGCTAGAGAAGTGTTTCTTTCTCGATCCCACAAGCACCTCTGTGAGCCTGTCTGCCGCAAATAGCCGACTGGAGGACCTGTGTCTGTCAGGCCCCGACACAAAACCCTGTTTCATATTCTGATGTCATCACAGCGATTTTTTAACTTGACCTACCCTTTTTAGTTGTTTTTGTTGTTTTATTTTTCAGTTTTCCCCCTGAGTTATTGCCACCTTGTTGTGGACAGCGGGGAGCTACACCAGCTAGACCAGCACATGACGATATCCTTGCGTTATTGGCATGATGGAATGTGAGGGAGAAGTAAGGATAGAAGATGCGCCAGTGACATTTAAATCGTTGGTGTGGCAACATTTTGGATATCTTGTGGAAATAAGAAATGGAGAAAAAATGTCAGACAAGACAAAGACAATTTGCAAACACTGTAAGAGATTAATACCGTACACCTCTGCTAACACAAGTGCTATGCAAAAGCATTTAGAAAACAAACACAGCTCGTTACTAAAAGCTGCGCCTGTGAAGACAATGGAAAGCAATTCAGTTCGCATGAAAGGGCAAACAACCCTCTCTCTCTCTGTATCTCTCTCTCGTTCGTGACTTTTCCGGAGCGCGCGTGTCTCTCTCTTTCTTGCGCGCACGCGCGCTCTCTCTGTCTCTGTATCCTTAAAAAAGAACATGACCATATCTTAAGCTGTTCTGTATAGGTGATTACCTCATTACCTAGGTCTTAGCTCTTTTTCCAGGCTTAAGAAAATTTTGTTCATTGTTTTGCGCTCTGAGTCTTAAGACAGCACTACTTTGATAGTTACACTAATTATGCTTAATTGCACATAAAGGGATATTTGTGTTGTTTATTATTTATTTTTATTTATACTATTTAATTTTATTGTGCAATTA
>JBBPDE010000107.1:2627202-2643054 GCA_037974605.1 Nannopetersius ansorgii | reverse complement strand
CATCCATCCATCCATCCATCCATCCATCCATCCATCCATCCATCCATCCATCCATCCATCCATCCATCCATCTGTCCTTAACTTTCTTAAATCTAAAGCTTGCCTTTCCAGCTTCCTGACAGCTGGATTTGTGTGTGTACTCCTGCTGTGTCTGTGTGAGTGTGTGTGCACTTTTGGTGTGTTTGGTAAGTGTGATGCTTTTGGAGTTGTTGTCTGCAGAATCTTTGTTCTGCACTGAGGGATGCTGATGGAGTCTGAAGGAGGCGTGGCTCTGACAGCTAGAGCACAGAGACTTTATACAACCACTGACACTTCAGAGAGTTTAACTACTCAGCTGTCTCTCTCTTTCTCTCTCTCTCTTGCGCTCTCCCTCTCCCTTTTCTCTGTGTTTCTCCGTTTCTCTCTCTATCTCTCTTTCTCTCTCTCGCTCTCTCTCTCCTTTCTCTCTGTGTCTGTTTCTCTCTCTATCTTCTCTCTCTCCTCTCTCGGTATCTATCTCTCTTGCTCACTTTCTCCGTTTCTCTCTCTCTCCTCTCTCTCTCTTTCTCTCTCTCCCTTCCCATATCTTCTCATGCTCTCACTGTTTCGTTTTCTCTCATTTTCTCCTATTAACTTTCACACTTGTTCTGTCAATCTATGTCTCCTCCTCACTCCCTCTTTTGCTCTCTTTTCTCTCACATGAACACATAGACATGTATACACATGTGCGCACACACTAATGCACAAAAACTCTAATGCATGCACACAGACATATGGACCAACATCCATGAATGCACTCCATATGGACAAACATTCTACAGTCATTATGTTGCTTTTGGACACACATTTCAGAGTCTCCATTCCTATTTCAGGACATCCTCCTGCCTGTGCTGTTATTTCATGAAATTACATACCATCAGTTAGGGTTTTAGGCAAGATGAATCATTATTATAAAGCGATCATAGTTCTGTCATTACCCAGTGTATGGTCAGCAGTGAGCAATAGCAAATCCTCTGGGGTAGATCAGTGTACAAGAGATGGAGAGTGGACTTCTCTCTCTCTTTCTCTCTCTTTCTCTCTGTCTCTCTCTCTATTCCTCTCTCTCTCTCTCTCTCTCTCTCTCTCTCTCTCTCTCTCTCTCTCTCTTCTGTCTCTCTGTCTCTCTTCTCCCCCCCTCTCTGCACCCCCTTTATCATCTTTAGTTTGACTAATTAGTTCAGCATCAGGGGAAAGGTAAGCCCACTGTCTGTGATTTCCAGCTGCAGATTCATCATGCTGACAGCATCTGCTATCACAGCTGTTGAAATCCCTTTTATCATTTTCTGTTTTGGTTCTTCCTCCCATTACCCTTCACACATATGTGGAACCACAACCCGCCTCGAAATGACCTCTCAATCACATTTACGTCCTACGCAGGGTCAGAGGGCAATGCTTATGAGATTCTGAGTGTTTTTTAGATTCCAGTCTCCTACATTGAAATCTTGTCTTGAAAGGCAGACAGGGCAACGCATTAGTTATTTCCAGTCCAAAAGGCCTACTCATGCTTCACCATAGCAGTTGTGGTAAGAATTTTGGCAAAATGTTTTTCGACTTCATAAGAACTTTACTTACTCATTATTAGAGTTTCATACTCATATTAGGGTATTCAAACTGTTTATAAATATTCCATAATGAGTGGTAGTACCAGGGAAAGGGGTTGGAGGAACATTCATTGATTGATTCTGGCCAACAAAAGTTTGAATGATTACTCAAAGCTGAAGGAATGAGGTCAAGCTGATGGAGAGGCCAAATTTGATATTTAACCTCTTTTAGTTAGCAGAATGAAAATGCCCTGGCCCGGTTAAACCAGTTGATGAACTCACACACCACCAATAAAGGACCAGAATCTGTTTAGATAGATGTGAAATACAGTTTTGACATTTGGTCATAACATCATGATCGTTCACACATGTATAAAAGAAAAATATAAACAAGACTTTGACAAATCAAAATGAGAACTGAGAAACATTCTAACGGAGCTAAGATGATGGTGGACCAGCACTAAGGTTTATTAAAAATGTACTTAAATATAGTAAATGCCAAAACTTCAACCAATAACCAAACACAAACACTTAACTAAATCTAAACACAGCTGAAACTCATAATAAACAAAACTCACCACCACTTAAAAGCCCCAAAACAACTTAAACCTAAAAGCCCCAAAACATAAACTCACAGAAAAAGGGCGGCCTCTAGTGGCAGCCAACCATCAGACAAAATACAAAATATGAACAGTGATGTGTTACAACTAAACTGTTAAAAAGGTGTTTACAGAAACATTCACCTTTATTGGCTTTAGTCTAAATATCAGTTCTGTTCTCTCAAGAATTCTCCCAGTAATTTCAGAGGTACTGTAATAGGTGCAGGTAAGTGGATTTTGACTCCAGCTGGCATTCACACCTAAGCCCTAACTGTTTAGTTTTTGTTTCATTCCTGGGTGAAAGTGCAATGGACTCCAAGGTATGGATGGCAGTGGCGTATTGTTGGGGATGAAATTCACATTCTCTGAAATACAGGGCACGGTCCAAAAGCACTTGCGAATAGTGGAAAAACTGCATTGTTGTGCTGCCTAAAAATGCCTATTTTTTAATGTAAACCCTAAATATGCATCCAAATATGCTGCCAAAACACTTTAGTCACATTTTAAACTCAAAACTCCTTAAAGGAAAATGTAAAGGTAAACTCGTATTCGTACTATACAGTGTACACTGAACTCCCTCAGTGCTAGAATGTAAAATACTAATGTTACCCCTGTATAGACTGTACTGTAATTAATGCACGTCCGTTTTCTTTGGTATGTGCTGTCGTTTTCTTTGGTATAAGCAGGTAAATACAGTAATAAATTCATTTAATTTACAGTAATAAAAATACGAAATGCTCGGCGCTCTCCACGGGGGAAATTCTGGACTGCAGCATCACAGGGCAGTAGCCAATTAGCAGCAAGGAGAAATAAGTAACGTTCTCGAATTAGCTACTTTCAAACCTCCCGCCTCAGAGTACAGCTGACTGCGCTGTCCGGGCTTCATTCATCCATGATTGTTTATGTTTGGGCCTCTTCTGCTACCCCCCCTCTTCCTCGTGCTGTGTGGTTTATGTCTACGCTCATTCTGCTTAGGTGTCTGATTGCCTTGGTAACTGCCACACCCAAACACAAACAACTGAGAACGAGGACAATGAGGCGTGGCGGACGAAGCCTGGACGTCACAATCAGCTGTACTGAGGTTTGAAAATCCGCAGTGGACTGAAGCCAGGACTGCTGATCCCCTTTAAAGCGGGGGCTACTGTATTGATATTTGCTTGCCCAGCCTTGCAGCAGTTGCTACAAAAGAATGCATTTGTGGGCAGAGCATGAATAGGCCAATTGCAGCCTGTCTGCCTGCTTTCTCAGAAACAGCATGAGCCTTTCTGTATGGAAGGGAAAACACCTCTGTAATGTCATCAGTGATGCTGGAGCTTTTCACTGTTACATGGAGAAAGGAACAAGAGAAGTAGGATTTAGTTCCGTTTGTAAGGCAATGTAATTATTTGTTTGATTCACAGGAACATTTCCCATAAATGTCAGGGCTTTTTGTTGTGTTCTCATGTCCTCTTGCTATAAATAGCAAGTGATTTGCTCAGTTATGAATGACAGCTACACAACCGTGGATGATTCTTTTTTCTTGGGGAAACTTTCCCTCAACCGCAATGTTATCTTGACTACTACTGGAGGTAACGCCTCAAATCACAACAGTTTTGGACCAGAGACTACAGTTTGCAAGTGTGGGCGAATTGTGTTATAATATTTACAGCAGTAATACATAAAAGTGTGCCTTTTCCATTTTTTCTGGAGGAGCAGACATATCGCTATGGCAACATTCAGTGTCATTTTGCTCTGAGCTGTGACTGGTATTTTCCGCTGCTCTTCGGCACGCAATCTCGATGATTCAGTTCTAATGAGTACTAATGATTTAACCAGCACTGTCCCTTCATCATGAGCCCTTTTAAATTTGCACAGAAAATTCCTCATTATTGCCGAATCTGTTCCTCACAGCCTTGCTGACTGCTCCTCTTGCCCCGCCATGTGTGTTTCTACCATTAGGTTCAAAAATAAACCCTGGATCGACAGGGCTGTAATTTACTTGTCATTTTGGAGCGGAAAAGTTTGACTTGTTGCTGTAAAATGGCCACACTTGTCCAGCGGGTGCTAGCCAACAGCCTATGGGTCCTGGTGAACGGCCAAAGAAAATGGCTTAATGATCTGAGTTGGTATTTGTAACATTTATTGACTAGACCAGTAGTTACTTACAGTGTTTACTTAACATAAACGTACAGGCATGTCCAGGTCCCTGTTAAATGACTCCCTTTCTCAATCTTGGTACATGCTGTACAGTAATAAGCCTTTCACGTATCATGATGACTGTCACATGCTACATGTTTATTAAGTTTATGTCACAGAGGAAAAGCCAGCAAGTTTCCACTTTAATCTTTTGTCAGTGCTTTTTTGTTGATTATGCCTTTTACACAGCATTATTATTATTATCTTTTTAGGGAAGTGCAATAATCATCAGGTTAGGTGGCAGTTTTATTATTATGTGCTGTCACTGTAGATAACAGCCAGCTCTTTTCTTCTTAATGAATGAGATTTGAAAGGGTTTATCAAATTCAGTACAAAGGCAGGGATGCTTCCGTTTCTGCAGATCCACAAATGTACATTTGATTGAGTTCTAAGTGGTTTTCTACACTTGGTGCAAAATAAGATAAGAAACAGAGCATTGCAATTGCAGTATTGTCACATAATTTGTCACATTTAAATTTTTTGCATAAAAACTCTCAACATAAAAATTTTTTCACAACTTTAATGTAATAATGACATTCACATAACAGTTTTGGTGTCTGCAGCAAGAGGTTATTTAATTTTTGCACCATTGTAGTTTTTGTCCATTCCTCTTGGCAACCCATCCTCAATTCCACAAGGTCATGAGAGGCTCCCTGATGGATCAATACTGTTTTAAAGGGACTTAAGTGTTCATTGGCCAGTGCATGCAAGCACCCTCATCTTTTTTAACAGGCCAGTCATGAGATAATATGACTGTATATTTGTTAAAATGTCAATCATCTCTCCAGATTCGGTTTCTTGGGCGGAATTCTCCTCTAATATATCTTGTTACATAATTCCATTCCAACACATAGTGTTTGCAATTATCCAGCCCCTTATCATGGTACTCTCAAATGTCTTTCACTATGCCTATGGTGTCCCATAACCATGATTCTTTTCAACATGATGAGTTGAATTATTGCCAGAAATGTATTATTTAGTCTGACCAAAGTTCAGAATAGTGCATTGGGTGGAGGTTGTGCTAAAAGAGATGTTTAGGGTCTTTGCTGTGCCTCTGTAGCTTTTTCAATTCAAATGTTGTTTGACAGTGTTGGGAAGCTCTGGCAACTTTGTAATGATTGGTTCTTGTTCCGTAAACTTCTTTGACACCAGGTGAGCATTTTTTGCAACATTAATATCCACAGTAACCTTTACAGAAAAAAATATATAATATGGTGTCTGACTTTTCTTTATCGCTGTTGTTTTTAAACCAATCTTATTTATTTACATTTGGATATATGTACTAGAAGATAGTAGATAACTAAAAAAGTCTTTCTGAATACTTGCTTGTGTTCCCTGTAAGTGTGACACTGCTGGTTGCATTGCACTTCTTCTGAGTTATTGAATATTATAAATATCATGAAAATATTGTGTACTGTCAAAGTAACATGACATATTTTGCTCTAGTGCCAATCTTAAAACAAAAAACTTTCTCAAGAAATGTTTTTGCTGGATTTTATTCTTTGCCTAATTTAGATGTGACGAATTTGCCAGTCCTTGTAAGTCTGTACGCATATCCCACTGACTTACCTCCCATCTGGAAGGGCAGAGAGTGCGCATGCTCCAAAGCATCATCTTCTCAAGGCAGTGTGCCACTTAGGAGCCCCACAGTGAAAGGTTTTAATATCTTCAAAGTCTGCAACCCAGGAGAGAACAGCTGCTGTACTCTTAGAGCCCAAGTGCTTTAGAAGGGAGGCTTTTAACAAACTCTAGTTATCCTGCTATTGTAAAGAGCCTACTTCTAAGTGGTTTACCTCATCTATTAGCACACTCTGCTGCTCATCATGGCCTTGAGAAGCTGGGCCTTGGAAATAACCTGCTAGAGAAGGCCTGATATCCATGCTGATGAAAGGATACACTGAGCTAGAGGAGAAAACCTGAGATACAAGCTGTTCTCAGTGCTGTATTCTTGGACAGTAAGGAGACTTAGTGATGTCTTGCCTTCTGTGTGCTCTGCTTTGGAGATGAGGCTGTAAGAGGCCAGATCTAATTGGACTTAATGATGGGTCCATTTAATGGGTCTTCCAGAACCATAAAAAGCTTTTGTTCAAAGAAAGAACAGAGATGGTTCTTACATAGAGATTTTATGACTTAGACAGTTAAGTAGGGTTTTAGCTCCTTGCTGTAATGAAGACGGGGCACTAGAATGGCACTCCTGTTAGCTAGCGGATAGCTTTAGCTCCTTTCTCCTGGACACAGATCCTGTGATAACAGATGTCCCTGCATGCCTCCAGACTGCCTCCCTCCCTCCCTCTCTCCCTCTCTCTTTCCCTCCCTCTTTCTCTCTCTCTCTCCCTCTCTCCCTCTCTCTCTCTGTCTGTCTCTTTCTCACTCTCTCCCTCAATCTCTTGGCTTCATTCCTTTGTTTTATTACTTTCCTTCTCTATCTCCTTCCTTCTGTCTTGCTCTTTCTCATCCGACACCATGCAGAGAATTTAGGGACAGATTCAAATGTTTTTATATGTATTTTTTTCTAAAAGTATTTTTCTCTCCTTTGTGCCGTTTTCTATAACCCCCATTTGGTGTACCCCTCAAAATAACCTTCAAACTTTGCTCCTCCTCTGGTTTATGTCCTCCTGCATTTGACATGACAAGGAGAGAGGGAGTGAGGGCCAGAGAATGGAGGTGTGGAAAGGGGGGAGGAGAGGGTAGCCAAGAGCTTTTTAGCATGCAAATAGATTGCAGCGTTTGGAAGAGGAAAAAAACAACGGGCACCATGCTAGCAGAGCAAGATGGGAGATGAAACAAGCCAGGAGAGATGATGGAAAGATGAAGAAGGAAAGGATGGATGAACGATGGATGAACAGAAGAGCAAGTGTTTGCGGAGAGTGATTAATTGCATATTACATTTTGGATGCCGTTATGCACGTACTACCTAGCTAGTGATATGATATTGGTTTTTTTTTTAGCTTATGCACTCTTTGAGTTTAGGCCAGTAAATATGTGCCAGCACAACTGCTGCATGAGCTGCCCTGTGAAAACAAAGCAAACATCCAACTCTGCATGTGGATGTGTGTGTGTACTCACATAGTCTTAGCCACAAGAAAGAAAGATCTCTCTAGGGGTTCTGTCGATTTTGGCGCACCCAGATAAATGAGAGAAAGTGGACATTGGCAGAGAACTGGCACCAGAGTTGTGGCACTCATTGTCTAAATACATTAAAAACTCCTCCAACTGATATAGCCTTCCCCACAGCCTTCTTGAGTTTACTTAGGTCTATTTGAATTCATTCAATATTGATGATTTTACTGATAATGTTTAAAGAAACACAATCAATGAGCCATTTCTTGCATGTAACATGTGGCACCTATTGCCCAATTTAATTAAAAAGCTTTTCCCAAAAATACAAAATGCTGCACATGAATGAGTGTTACAGGACTGACCAAGTCCATTTGAGTAAATTCAACAGTGGGGATTAAATGGATTGGTTTTTAAAAAGCAGAGTAAATGATACACTTCTATCATGTAATCATCCTCACTCATACGACCCTCTGTAAATGATTACAATCACTAAGTGTTACAGAACTGGTCAAGTCCATTTGAGATAATTAAACAGTGAGTACGTTGCTGACTGAGTTCAAGAAAAACACAATTATGGCATGTAAACTGTGGAATTATCTGTCCAGTGCATTTAGAAAATATTTCCACTAAAATAACCTTCTGTATGCAGTAAAATCACTGAGTGTTATGGAGCTGACCATGTCCATTTAAAGGTCCCATGACATGCAGATTTTTTTATGCTTTTATATAGGTCTTAGTGGCCCCCTAAGATCATATCTGAAGTCTCTTTCCAAAATTCAGCCGTGGTGCAGAATTACAGTCACTTAGAGCCGGTCCCACAATGAGATTTCCCAAGGACGTGTCGTTACTGTGTCTGTAGCTTTAAATGATGAGGAGGAAAGAGGCGGAGCAAGGTGGTGGGGGAGGGCCCAGCTTGCGGCCACTGTACCATGCACTACAGTGTGTAGCAATGGCTACAGCGTCACGTAGCTGTTAAAAGACAGTTGTATTCATCTGTAGTGAGTGTCGGGACATTTCCTTGATAGCCAAGCAGTTGTGATCAGTGCCTATTGCCCCGTTCCTGTAAGACTCCTCCAATTTTTCCCATTCCCATCTGATCGCCCTGGTTTGCAGAGGTGCTCACTCATAGTCATTTCAGTGAGGATAAAGGCAGATATTGTGTGCGCCATAACTCTAACAGCAGCACGGTTGTCCAAATAACAAAGAAGTACAACACTCGAGTTTATGTGTTTTCACACACTACTCAAACACATACCGGATGCTGTCTACCTTTACATTTACGACAGCTGTGAGGTGCAGAGCTAATGTTACCACCACATTCTAAGGGTAAAAAGCTAATCATATACATTTTCAGCCATTCAGAAAGACTACCTCTGTATTGTGTCGGCGCATTTCCAGAGAAAATAAAATTAACCCGCTGGTTCTTCAGAGGCTCGCATGATTTGTTAGTCCATTTGGGCTCTTTTGTACCAAACAACTGCCATGCTTCACTCGTTTTTAAGCCATGATGTCTCTAGAGGAAAAAGTGATCTCTCACACATAGCATTGACCGTCGGTGGAGCAAATTTTTTAAGGGGGGGATTCTCTGGGCGGGCAAAGCATGAGAAAGGGGAGGTAACCTTTCCCTCTATGACAACATACGGGGCCAAATTCCAGATCCGACCATCTGAGCTGACGTTCTCTCAACGGCAGAGCAGGGTGATCAAAGTACCCTTTACACCTATCGCCATTTCTAGCCACTGTGGGACCATAGGCAGGCTAGGGGATCTCGTATTAATGTTAAACCATCACAAAAAGTGAAATTTTCATGTCATGGGACCTTTAAGATAATTCAACAGTGAGCCCTTAACTGACCAATTCCATGAGAAACACAATAGATGAAACACTTCTAGCGTGTGTCTTTCTCTGTCCAAATGCATTTACAAACTCTCCCCACTTATACGACCTTCTGTACATAATAAAATCACTGATATTGACCACTTAGCTAACCAAGTCCATTAAAGGTAATTCCTTGGTAACTTGGCAGATCTTTGATCTGTTTTAAGAGAAGCAGAATAAACAATAACCTTGTACATAACCTGCTTGCATGTAAAGCTTATTGCAATAGAGCATATATAGCAAGTTTACATTAATAAATACGAATAAAAGCTGCTTCATTCTGGACCGGCCTTGAGGCAGGTATCGAGTCTGCCGTCGTTTTAAACCTGCGCAGAGCTGGCCAGCAGCATCAATAAATGATGAACCGAGGTGGTGTGTAAAGCCTGATTGATGGGATGGGATGTTAACAGGCGAGAGATGGAGAATGTGTGTGTGTGTGTGTGTGAGAGAGAGAGAGAGAGTGAGATTGCTGGGAGTCCGCAGAATGATAATGTATTGTGGCCTGATGCCCCACTATTCTCCAAGGGACAGACCATTTTTCACACCCCCACCTCAAATTTACATTATTGTAAGTATGTCACTCTGGTCATTTTGCTGTATATATGTGTGTGTTTTCACAGTGTGAATACCTTACATTACATAGTACAGGTGCACAGTACACGTATATGCACAGTGCATTGTGCCCTTTACTGTATAGATGGTTCTTCTGTACCAAGGGCTGTTGCTCAGCAGATATTCAACCAGTGTGAGGTTATAGGGGCAGCGAGGGGGTGTGTATGTCTGTGTATGTGTGTGTGAGAGTGTGACTGCAGTGAACCAGATTACTGCTCATTCAGATTCAGAGCTTGTCCTCCCGTCGTGAGAGGAAAAGAGACACACACACACACACACACACACACGTGGAGGGCTGGTCTAGGTGCATAGTCCGTTATCATAGCCATTGCATCTCTAATCCAGCTGGACTTAATCTGCATGGACAGGGCAGGATGAGAGACAGAGAGGACTAGAAAGAGAGTGAGGGAGGGTGTGAGAGGTGTGGGGAGAGCTGAAAGGAGAACAGAGCGATTGCAGGAGCGAGGGAGGGAGGGACTGCGATTGAGAGAGCGGAGAGAGAGCGATTGAGAGAGAAACAGAGGGAGGAGAGGAGCAGGCTACTGTAGCTGCTGGGATCTCGGTGAGTTGGGATATTTCAGCTTTAAGGGACTGGGATTTTCCAGTCCTACAATAACAGCATTGTGTGTGCGTTTGAATGAGTGCTTTTGGGAAACTAATCTTATATGGTGATGATGTTATATGTAATAGGTAACATGACAGCATTGTATGTCATTGAATGGGAGTGGAGAAAGAAGTGTTACATACAATTTGTAATCTAGAGAAAATGACATACAATGTTGTGGTTCTATATATAATAAAACACAGAATGACAACATTAACAGTAAAATGTCGTTGAATGAAGGCTTTATTGAAATGAATGTGATGATATGGTGATGAAAGGTAATGTATATCAGATAATATTTAGAAAATGGCATGTTATACTAGATGCAGTTTAGACTTCTCTGTCCAATATTGCAATTGTGAAATGTGACAGTTTTCTCTACATTCTGCTCAAGGCTTTTTTTGACAAGGAGACCAACACATTCATTTTTTCGAATGTGAGTATTTAATGCTAAATGGAGTATGTCAGACTGAAAGAAAATTTTAATTGTGGCACCACTGGAAAATATACACGTTGTCACGCATTGTGCATTGCGAATATTAAAGTCTTGTGATTTTGTGTTTTTTTCACCCAACATGATTTGTAACGCTTGCAGTTTTAAAACTCTTTCAGATAGTGATTTTAGTATTGAAATAATTAATAATGCAGCCCTATTTTATATGTAAAAGAATGACATTATTTTAAGTAACATTAGAAGATTTTCTAAGGAGTCTAATATTGTATGCTAATTAAAGGTTGCATTTAATAGATAATATATAGAAAGACCACATTGTGTAAGTGCTACATGTGGTTGGTTCCCCAAGTAGGGCCCATGGTACCCTGAGGGGCTGCATGGAGGTGCTAAGGGGCCATGGCCTCTACATGGGGAATTACCTAGGGAATTTAAGCAGCTGCATCTATGCCCTCGTCATTTTTAATATTGTCAGTGTGGCATTATTTATCCATTTCTTAAATGATGGTACCTGTTATACATTTTCAGATGGTAAAGTCCAATATACATGCCATTCAATCCCAATTCACACCCATCCAGTGCCCACTTAACAAGTTGTCATAGAATTATGTCAAGCCTTGTCTTTTTTAAGGGAAAAGTGGCAAAAGGTGGACAAAATTATGGTGGGTGCAGGTGACAAGTGGGGTGTGAGGGGGTGCGCAGTGGCACTTCTTATCCACCAATCGTGCCTAAGACTAAAACATTTTGAATATTGCTACTGTGTAGAATTTAATGATGGTGGAAGTGCATTATTTTAAAGCCTGTGTAGTGGTATATGGGGACAGAAAGGTGTGTGTTTATATCTGTAGTTATGAAGCGAAGAGTTAGGGACATATGATTGCTTCTTCTTGGTTAAATGTGTGTATAAATCTGCATCTTGTAAATCATATACAGTTGGATGTGTAATAATTGTTTTTGTGTGTGTGAGACAGATCCTCTCTCGCCAGCAAAGTCTGGCTCCTCCCCTGCTGCTCAGGAGCTGATGACACGGCTGGGCTTCCTACTGGGAGACACCATCCCCACCTCATCACATACTACCATGGAGGATAGAAACCAGGTACACACACAAATACACACAGACACACACACACACACACACACAAGGACCCAGCTGTATGCCTGCAGCATCACACTGTCTCTGGCTAAGATGGAGCAAGAGTGCAATTGGATAGCATTTAATGGAATAAAGGAAACATTTTCAACCCAGGCTCTGTCTGCTCCGTCTAAGGCTTATGGCTGATTCCCATGGACAGTCATGTTTGACACAGTCTGTTGAGTCAAAACACACTTAAAGTAGAGGCCAATGAATATGCGCTTCATTACACTGCTTTTGTTCTTTAATTAAATACAAGAAAATACACTGAAAACATTGTCCATGGCAATCAACAATGTGCGAAGATGTGGTAACAGTAATGACTTTTAAGCTTAATAACTGTAATTATCTGCTAGTTGAAAAATGACTGAGAAAACCAGAGGAGACAAGAAGTAACTTGTTCCATTTGAATTCATATGCTCTTGGTCCCCCATCTGAGTCACTGGCCTCTGCCTGCTCTGTGAAGCGTACTTCAGTGAGGTTTGGAAGGGTCCAGTGTGCTGAGAGATGGAGGGATTTGGGCTTGCAATAGACACTCTTCTCCAAAATCTTGGTATTTCCAGGGGTTCACGGTGAGAGATTTAAGTGACACTAGCTGTTTCGCACAGGGTGGATTTTACTATTCATTAATTGCATATAAGATGTTTTACTTGACGTGACTTTGTGCATGGGTGAAGGATGCTGTTTTATTTGGAGAAATCTCCTTAAACCTGAATGTCTGCAGTTGTACTTTCTCATGTTAGTCCTCTGATTCAGTCATATAATCAGTGTGGCACTCAGCAAACTGAGCCCTGGTGTATGTGTGTGTGTATATGTGTGTGTGTGTGTGTGTGTGTGACTTTTGGGCAGTGTATCAGGGATCTAAACCAGTCCTAAGAGGCTTACATTGCATTTTATGGATCAATGCGCACAGAGCTAGTAGTTATTCTTGGCCGTTGGTTTCTCCTGCAAAATTGTGCTGTGAATATCCATACTGATGATTTATAGGCACAGACCTGAGTGCCTCTGCCCTGTTGAAGCTTCTTTTCTTAATTTCATCCTCTAGCTGTTCAACAGCTGGCTCTTGTTACTTCTGACAGTACTATTCTCTTATAAAGGTAATTAAACGGTTAAATTAATACCCAGTTTACTGTACATCAGAGACCATTTTAACGCTGTGGGTGATCATTTACATAGCGTGGGAATAACATTCACAACAGCTGATGGCACACTCTGATCACAATGAAGCTTGCATAGAGGCTACAAAACAAGCTCCTGATATTCTAATCAGACTCTCTTGTTCATTTGACTGTTTGTCACATTCATGATGAGTGTTTTGGGACATATGTCTGTTGATGGTCAGTGTTACATGTACAGTGTAGGATTACTGTAGATGAATACAGGATGATGAGGAGGGTACTCTTCAGTCTTAATTTGTGGCAAAGGTAGGTGATATGATGATATCATTACCATGGTAAAGTTTTTCTGAGCTGATCTCAGGTTTTTGGTGACACCAATCAGTTGCATGTGTTATCACTGAGCCCCTAAGTTCAATTGCTGTATACATTTTCAACCATTTGGCCACTAGTTTGCTAGATTGTTACATTCCCAGAATGGCAGGTGTAGAGAAGATTCTTGTTACAGTGGTACACAGTATGTGAAACATTAATACATTACTATTTACAGTTTGTTGGAAGTGAGCATACATTTGAGCACAATGTAATTATTTATTGAAAGTATATGGGGATAAATTGGGTCATGCCATTTGCAAATGAAATGAAAGTGAGAGAATAGTGGATAGATTCTTGTTTCCACACAGCTGGAGCTTATTGTAGTTTCATTTCATTCTAAACTGATTTTAACACAGCTTATGAATAAGAATCCTTGTACCCGTAGTTTTTGGACCCGTAGATTGTGGATGAGGCACATGTGTATAGTGATTGTTGCAACATATCAAATGTTAGAGAAAGAAAATACAGTGATGTACATCATGCATTGTCCCCTCAAGGATCATTATCCTGTATTCAGTTCTAATGCCCACCCCTAGATGATACAGCTAGGGTCATTCAACCCAGGAAATGATGAAAATATGTTATTCTTGTGGTAGTAAATTGTGTCACAGTACGTATATCTGAGTGTTTGATAACTAGACAGTATGATGCATTAATATTTACTCTAATAGTAACACTAGTAAACAAGTTGCAATTATCAAAAAATGTCTACAAACATTTAATTAGTAGATTGCTAATACGGGTTATCAGCAGCTGATATAGCTCAGATGTGCACTGTTTTTAGCAGATTTCAGCACCACATCGCCAGAGCTACGCAGACCATCTGATGTAAGCTGTACATGAAAATCAACACAGCTCTCAGAATCTTGCCTCTCACAGAGAATTTTAAGCTCTGTCTGGCTATCTGCATTTATCCATGGAAACCAAACATAGATTGGGAAAAGCAGCAGCAGATCCCTGTATCCAGTCCTTTTGGAAGATAACTATGATACTGAAAATGTTGCACGCATCTCTACCTGAAAGGGCGAAGGTGTTTAGTTGTTGGGGACTGAGTGAGTGAGTATGTGCCTGTGTGTTTGTGTACACAACATGTGTGCATGTTTGAAGTGGGTGGGGGGATAAGAGTCCTTCATCAGTGGACTGCTGGCAGGCGGCTGCTCTCAGAAGACCGGGGCTCCGGTACACTGATTCCACACACACACACACATCATTCTCCCTGACCTACATAGAGTGTAAGAGTGTGGAGTTAGGCAGAGGTAGAGGACAGAGCTGGATCTAGGCCTAGATCTTCCCTGGAAGGAAGCACGACTGGCACAACAAACTTACTCAATTACACACACACGCCTCCACCCTCAATCCATATGCATTCCTTGTCCACTTTCTTAGGTATATCTACACTGTTATATACACTCACTATTCATTAACCAGCTTTACTGACCATATAGATATGCTTCATACTTTACAATAACAGACTGGAGTCCATCTGTTTCCCTCTGTCCGCCCCTTTACCCTGTCTATAACTGGTCAGGTCTATCACCAGGATCCTTTCTGTACAGTTTTTAAAACAAAACAATACAAATATCATTTATTGCATAGTTTATCAAATTGATCGTATTCATAATCAGCCTACTAAGTTTTCCTCAACTTTTCTACTCCTCATTTGAATCTGTAAGGTATGACATTAAATAGCAATATGAAATAAGTAGCATTTTTTTTGGGCAAAGAATGTTAGCTAAGTTAACCAGTTATCTATTCATCATAGAGACTTCTGATTTCTCAACTCCTTCATTTAGGTTTTGTCAACTGCCTGTATATTAATCCTACTGGTGAAAGGAGTATTTGGGTTTAAATTTGACCATTGCTGTATAGAGGTGAAAAGAGCACACTTTGAAGCAGATCTTTTCCCATGATGTAGATTCTTATTTCAGAGTTATACAAACACAAATTAACTCTCTCTCTGTCTCTGTCTCTCTCTGTAGTGTACAGTCAGTAGTCAGGGGGCGAGTCCTTGCTCCACTCTGACCAGCAGTACAGCGTCTCCCAGTGCTGAAAGTCCATGCTCCAGCCTGCCCTTGGGCTCAGGCTCCACGGAGAGACCCCCTCTGTGCCGCTCCGGACCCTGCACCACCACTGCGAGCAGCACCACTACTACCACCACCACTCCCAGTTCTACACTAGAGAGCAAGGACAGTGGCATCATTGGTGAGACATACACACACACACACACACACACACACACACACACACACACACACACACACACACACACACACACATATATCTCTCTCCACT
>JBBPDE010000107.1:2585544-2596540 GCA_037974605.1 Nannopetersius ansorgii | reverse complement strand
CACTCACTCATGTGACATACTCAGACATGTGACAAAAACAAACCCGAGGAACTATCAAAATAAAAGACCTGACAAACTGAAACAGAACGAAACATAAAAGCAGCGGCATAACTATGGCTGCTGGCCAGACCGTAACACCATTACGCCATACAATATGCAATATGCTGTATTTACATTTTTGCTATATTTGTAAGCTTTATCAAAACAGGCTTTTAAAATAATTTAAATAAAACTTAAACTATTAAAAAAAAGCCTGTTTAAGTACTAATGTAATAAGTACTAATGATGACCCACTCTCTTAATCCTGCTCCTGGGATCCCAGAGCCATGCCACAGTTTCAGGTATTTGCTGCCTCAACATACATGATCCATCTGATTATCAAGCCCTTCATGAGCAGGATCAGGTGCGTTTAGCAAATTATGTGGTGCAGGAGACAAATAACCCAAACCGACTCTGAAGAAGATACACAGTTAACTCAGCGTCTATCATACTGAACTACAGCTCTGTACTAAATGTGATATTACGCTTCATAATGTTGCGCAACATACAGTATGTGAATCATTATACACAATGTGTCTAGTCATACATAATGTATCAACTACAAGTTATGATGTTATGTGTTAATTATTTTACTTCGGTCCACTATTAAAAAGACATTTGCCTCAAGCTGCTAATGTGACTGTTTATTGTATGAGAGAGAAAAACAGAGAGAAGAGAGAAAGATGTGTGTATGTTTGCTTAATTACTTTGGCTCCTTCCAGTACCCACTGGCAAGGATGCAGAGAGAGTTATAATGGTCGTTTTAATACGATATACCGTCATTAAACATTTAAACTGCATCATTATCTCCGGCAGTTATGGTTCCTCACTGTAATTCTGACCTCCTACTCAAGGACAGAATCCCAATAAGCTTCTGCTGATCACGGATTCACACAAAGCGCGCGTGTTCAGCACAGCGCAGACAGACAGGAGAGGATAGTGCATAGAGACACTAGCTGTAAATCCATGGATTATAATTACATTCTAACATTTCTGTGGGTTTTGTTTTTTAACATCTTGAATTTTGATTTTCAGCAAAGAGGGATAAAAAAAAGGCAAGATATGCAGAAAAATTGTAGTTTTGAAATCTGTATACATTTAAGAAGCAAGAAATGTCATTTTTTTGCAAGTTTGGTAATTAAAAAACCTCTCCAGATCTAGAGACACCACCCTTTTGCCTCTTCTCTTGCATGCTGCCTTCCTCTCACTCACACTGTGTACACTCACCCCTCATGCTGTCACTCTCTCTCTCATCTTTCTCTCTGCAGGACTTTGGCATGGCTGAAGAGTTTGCCACTAAAGCTCTGGAACTCAAGCCAAAGTCATATGAGGCATTTTATGCTCGAGCTCGCGCTAAGAGAAGCAGCAGGTAGGAACCTTCACCAATATTTAACATGCAATATATGATAGTGTATATTTATGGATCTGCAGTCGCAGCATTCAGTGTAAGGTGGATTTTTTCTGAGAACCGAACTGATAATGGTAGGCAGAAATCCGTGGAAACTGCAAATGTACTCCACTTTTTTGTGAATATATATTCACAGGCTTGAAAGTAGCCAATCCGAGAACGTTATTTATTTCTCCTTGCTGCTGATTGGGAGCATCCCACGCTCGCTGTACTTAAGAGGCATGTGGTTTGAAAGAAGCCAATCCGAGAACATTATGGTGTGCAGGCACAAGCCTGCTTCAGCATGTTGTTTTAGACATTAAAACACGAAAACAAGTTTATTTAGTATTAGTACACTGTGCCCTGTCTAAACATGTGGGTAGAGTGTTATTTCAGGACTTCTTTTGTGTACAGGCCTTTTTTTGGCTCACAGCCTGATGCTAATGCTAACTAGCGGTAGCTATCCGGTTTTTAAGCAATTTCCTCTGCGATTTTTTTTTCTGTTTTTCTGTTTGTTTATTTCTCCCGGCTGTGGTCATTTGTAGCATCTGTGGCAGCTGCAGACCAGAATATGCATGGATCGTCTCAGTGTTTCTTTGGTTTTTCATTTTGTCCTTCTTAAAGCCCTGCATTTTTATTACTGTAAAAATACGGGTTTACTTTTACATTTTCTTTAAGGGTAATGCATTAAACTGAGTTTTAAATTAAATTAAAACTATAGTGTAGGGTTTACACTATAAAAATAGGCATTTATAGGCATTTTTCTATCACAACACAACACGGTTTTTCACTATATGCAGGTGTTTTTCACAGGGGTTGGAAATCTAAATGGTTGGAAGTGTGAAGAGAGGAATGGTGGTATAGATTAATAATACATTTTACATGAATCAAGCATGGCAATCATGGTAAATATTTTACATAAACCATAATAGGAGTCAAATCACTCTTACTGGTGTAGTACTGGCATTGAAAAGTGTAAAATAGGTTTACCACACAAAACTACACGAGTGCTTGGCTGGGGGTTGTAAATGATTGGATTTAATTTTTGCCTGTAATTCCAATATAATTCAAATATAATATATTGCTTGTCTCTTTCTAAAGCCTGCAGTACATTATGTACTCCTTGACCTGTTCTGCTGTACTCAAAGTGGGATATGTGAAGGGGATACTTTCTTTCTGTCTTTTTCAGGCAGTTTGCAGCAGCCCTCTCTGATCTCTATGAGGCAGCGCGGCTGTGTCCCAGTAACAGAGAGATCAGACGCCTGTTGGCCCGAGTGGAGGAGGAGTGCCAACAGCGCCCGGGAACTAAACACGCCCCGACACACAGCTACCCTTTACAGCAAGAGGACGAAGATGATGATGATAATGAAGAAGATGAGGATGAAGATGAAGAAGACGAGGAAGAAGAAGGCATTGGAGTGCCTGAAAAAGGCTCTGACAGCCGGAGTCTAAAGCAAGTGCAGCGATTAGAGGAAGAGGAGGAGAGGAACATTGAAGAGCCTTCCCGCCAGGAGAAGAGGAAAGAGAACTGGCAACAGAGCCGAACTTTGCCAGACTCTTTGGGTCTGACTGTGGCAGAAACACAGTCCACTTCTCCCTCACCCTCAGGCCGGGTGTCCCATAGACGCCTTCCATCCCGGCAGGCGCAGAGCATGAAGAGCCGTGAGCATTGTGGCTCCCTGCAGCCGGACATGCGCGCTGCCCAGAGTGCTGGCTCCAGCCCCCGGCCCAGCCGTCACAGGCCTGCCTCACTCCGTGCTGGGCCCTGCATCGACATCAGCCCCCTGGGTTCAGAGCATGGTGTGGACAGGGCGTCTCAGGCAGGCACCAGGGAGCTGCTCAGGGATGTTCAGGGGGGTGGCATTCATATGGGACATGTAGAGACCATTCCCCTGGCCACAGAGACCACTGTCGAGTCCAGAGGAGAGTTCTGCAGGAGCAGCAGCGTACGAGTGTCCAGCTCCTCCAGCAGCTTGGCCTCCAGCGGCAACCTCTCTGATGGCGGGCGCAACCGCAGCTCCATCTCCAATGAGAACGCCGCGATCACCCCCAGCAACACTGGCAGGCAGTCCGACCACAAACCACGCCCTTTCATGGGTGTAATGGACAAGACTGCACGCTTCCACCAGCAGCAGCAACAGCAATTACAGGATCAGCATGGCAACCAGGGTCACCACACCACCCCGATGCATGGATACACTTGGCAAGGCCTCGGGACAGAGGGGCTTGTGGGTCACCAGGAGCCCTTTCATAACGGGACACACCCAGGAGAGTTTCACCCAAAATCTCACCCTGCCAGTTCAGGTTATAAGGACAGCAGCCCCAACCTGGGGATCCAGCAGCACTACGGTGAGAGCAAGCACAAGCAGGCCAGTCTGGCACGGGATAACCCCATTCTCATCAGCTCCATTAAGCCTAAACGCTCCTTCATCGAGTCCAATGTGTAGCTACATACGGCAAAGCACAAACTCAATCATGCTACATTCAAATCTAAAGGAAGAGATTTCTGTGTTACAGTGTCAATATCAAACTCTAGGAGATACTGAGACAAGAAACAAAGGAAGACTGTAATTAAACTAATCAGGCTTCGCTTTGGGCTCTAAGTCGCATTCGCAGCATTACCTCTATGGCATAGAACCACAGTTTTAAGGTGAACTACATCAAGAATAAACTTAGCTCATCATGGGCTGCTCTAGTAGAACCTTTACCTGCACAGACAAAGAGCAGCAACAAGATGAAGATTGTACTGGCATAGCTGTAATGACCATTATACATTTAAGCAAAGGGTTTACTGTAGAACTCTTCTGTAAGGGCAGGGGATGTCTAGTAAAATGACATTCTTTAAAATGACATACACTTTAAAGCCCCAGTCAGGAGCTAGTGGAAAAAAATATCATGGCTGAGCCAGTGGTGAGTTAGTGAGAGAGAACACACACACACACACAGACATATATATATATTACACTTCAGTGGATGCACTGGTGGTAGCTGGAATCTTCGGCTGTTGCAGAAGTAAAAACTGCAGGGCTTTTGATTCCTGACTGGGGCTTTAAGACATCTTTTATGTATGTACTCAAATTTCTTGTCTGTATCAGGGTGTTTTTTTCTGTGTGTGCTCGAGTATGAGAGTGAGAGGGTGTGTGGTGTACAGTGTATTTCCTCATAAACCTCCCTCTACCTGCTAATGTATGAATTAATTTATTAATGGCGCCCACAGCTTAGTTGATTGTTTAAAACATTATATTTTATATGTTATTTTTGCACAGCTATATATTACGATATGAACCTTTTGAGATTGGAAGGTATATGCTTTATGGAAAACTGGTTTACATGCATGAGAGGAATGGTTTATAAACAAAGAAATCCATTTTCAGGTTTAAGAGGGGGAGTTAAGTGTAAGAGATTATTTTATATGTATATTATTTGCAGTTGGTTCCATATATATAAAGCTGTTACTGATTGTATTTCAACATAATGCAACAATAAAGCCCCAATTTTAAGGACGTCATAGTCCTTGGTTGCAAGTAAATAGAAAGTACAGTGATCAGGACAAACTGAGCTCATTAAAAATACATTACTGATTCATAAGTGATCCAGTTTAGGATCTTGGCCTCAAGCAGTTTGAACGGTGATGGTTATATATGGGTTAAAAGGTTTTTGGGCAAACCTGATTTTCAGTGGATTATCATCGCAAACAGCATTATATAGTTTATTGCAGAAGTGCCCCAAGGGACATTAAAAAAAAACTAAACCATCCCATTGGTTTTATGTTTTATTATAACTACATTACCTTCCAATAAGTGAGGCATTCCACGACAGTTGTATAACCATTAATTTGTAACTGTGCATAACTGCATTCCCAGCCTCTTAATTTAAGTTTTTTTAGCCAGCTCTACTGTTGCATATCTCCTGCACAGCCATTCATTTGTTGTAGCCATCATTAAATTATGGTACAGAGGAACATGGTCTACTTAGGCAAAATGTCCTTTTAGTCACAATTGCAGAATACATAGCAAAAAATGTAATTTGATATTCAGGCAAGTGCATAAGCTTAAGATTGTGAACTGGTTTAATATGGTCTTTATCAATTATTATTAGTACCTATGCCATTTTAAATATAAGAACATTCGAAAATATTTTTTACATTTGTTAAAACCTTATTACAATAAAAAAAGGTCTCGTCTAGGCATCAGTTTCTGCAGCCTATTATGAGCCGATTATATAGCATACTGTAGGACAGCCATGAAGATCTGAATCCCGGAAATCTACATGCACAGTGCAAGGGCTCGATTATTTGCCTCTTAGTAAAACAATCTGGAATCGTGATCCAAAATTCTTTAAACTTAAAATGAAAAACTACACACAATTCAGGAAAAGAAAAGGAAGTTTGGATTTTAAGACGTTCTATCCATTAGGGTGAATTTTGGTGGGATGGCAAGAAATAAGCAACTACAGAATGATTTAAATGGCTGCAATTGAGCTGATAGCCTGAATTACCTGACTCAAGCATGTCATAAGCTTGTGTTACTCCAAGACTGAGCTTGTTTTGTAGGTTTTGTAGTGTTAAGCTGGTCTACAGTTTAACCGTTGGAGGGACCTTGAGGATCATCAATCACATGTAGCACTTTCAGCAAAGCTACAAAGCAGAGCCACAACTTTTTGCCAGTCTCTTGCTCTAATCTTATGTCAAAATGCAGGAGTGGATCAGGGCATAGTAATATTCTATGAGCACTACTGTTCATAAGGTCAGTAGACCTGGAACTGGGAGTTTCACTGGCTACTGGTCCAACGGTAGATGGCCATTTTGAGGGTGCGGTTGGGGGTGAGCAGCACAGTCTGAAGTGGCAGATTGGTCATGGGACTTGAGCGACTCTTAGTGTTGATCCAACTCTCAATGGCCTCTCGCTCATACGAATAACCATCTGCAGCACAAAAAAAACAGGGCTTTTAGAGAGAGTTTGCTTTTTAACCCTTTTACATTAGGAAAAAAAGATGTATAATTGAGTTACTACAGTAAGTTATATAATAGCTACAATGAAACGAATATGTAAGTTTAAGGAACAAAAGGGTTTGAGGCTTCACCTGCTGCGATCACTGGGTCCTTCATGATCTCATGTGTGATTGGGCAGAGGAACTCATCGGGGATTCCGTTGGACACCGGCGCCGCTCTCAATTCCTCAATCTTCCGCAGAACCTTACTGCGCAAGCCCAGCGAGTCTGAAAAGCACATCAGCGCAAAACCTCACACAGCAGGATGGACTAGCCAGCCTACAACCACAGAATACTATACAAATAATTATAGAATCACTTGATATCATGTTAATATTGATGTTCCACTTCTCTGATGACTTTCCTAATTCAGTCACACAGATTTTTGTTGAGAACCGAACTCAACCTTTTACGTGGAAATCCCCACAATAGTGCGGAAACTGCAAATATCCTCTGTCTGTTTTTGCTTTTTTGTGGCAGTAAATATATTTTTTTTCTGGATGTTGTCACACAAGGGGACTCAGGGCATTGAGAACTCAACTTCTATGTTGAATTCTCAATGGCAAAAATGACAAATTAATTCATAAAGAAGTATATTAACCAATAAAAAAATGCCTAAAATCAATAAAAAGCTACATAAATCCAACTGACAGATTTGCAGTGATTTTACTGGTACGCCTCATTGGATACAGATCATGGGTTTTTGGAGAAATGCACATTGGAGATATATTATGTAAAAGGCTGCTGCTTTTGGGATTTTATCAGGAATAATCAGCTTTTAAAACACATACAACTCCTCCCTGGGCCCCCAACACACAGGCGGGAATCTTATGTAACACCCTGAAAATCCCATGTTTACATTTGCCACAATCTCTAAGATTACAATTTATTTTGGATGGCTTTTGCTTGTTTTTTTAAAAACAAAATACAAATCCTTGATCTAGGATTTCCTGCAAGACATAGGCCGGAGGACAAACAAGCACTGAGAATTTTTGTATGTTTATGTCATTTTTTATAACTGCAGTGAGGAGGTTAACATTCATTCCTGTGGATCTGATGTTTCCTGGTTAAGCTGCAGCCTTTCATGTCCTTACAGTGTTTGTGAGGTGTAATTACTGACTGTAAGCACACAGCTCTGCACGTCTATCCGACTGCACTGTACAGTCAGCACAAGCCTTTAATTACAAAATAATATGTGGAAGAAAAGAATCTCACTGGATATTTATCCACATAAAATAACCAGGGACTATTAAACTGTACATTAATCTGCAGTAAAAACGCATCAGGGGGAGAGTAAATGGTGGTGTATTGTGTCTGGGGAGCACCAACCCTCACCGATATGAAGGTCCGAGCTTAGGATCTCCTTAGTGAGTGAGAGCAGCTCAGCACCGTCAATGTTATTGGCCTTGAAGCTGTCAACGAGGCTCTCCAGCCCCTCCTCTCGTAACCATGACGACACGTCTTCCTCTGACCACTCGCTCACCATTAGCCTTGAATGACCCAGCCATTTCCTGCCTGAGGGACAGAACAACAGGAAGTGATGGCTCTAAGCCCATCAAAACTTTAATCTGCATGGTTTACTGCCCCAGCAGAAAAAATGCTGACAGGAGAAATGCCAAAACAGTCCAACAACCTTCCTTTGACACATTTCTTACTTGTTTGTGTTAGCAATATGATGAGTAAGACTCAGAAAGGACTGCAGTACCCATATACACTATTTGGACAAAATTATTGGGACGTCTAAGCATTACACCAACTTTAATGACAACATTCAAATACATATACTTTAATATGGAGTTGGTTCCGCTTTTGCAATTGTAACAGCTTCCACTCTTCTTGGAAGGCTTTCCACAAGATTTTGGAGTTTCTGTGGGAATTTGTGTCCATTCTGATTAGCATTCTGATGTGAGGTCCGATGTTGGACGAGATGGCCTGGCTCCCAATCTCCGTTCCAGTTTATCCTGAACTCATCCCAATTTATCCTGAACTCAATCTTGTTTTGTGCGCTGGGACACAGTCATGATGGAATAGAAAAGGTTCTTCCCCAAAATGTCTCCACAAAGTTTGGTGTTGTCCTAATACTTTTGTCCATACCATATATATGGAGAGTGTTGACTGAGCAGTCACTTTATCACATGCACTTACCACTGTGTAAAGATGCACTGTGTAGGTATACTGCCCATCTATGGGAAAGGTTCATCTAAGGACTAGGGCTGCTGGTACACCTTGCAGGCTTTGAATAAACACTAATCACTAGAATTTGCTGTTGGCTGAAAACTTCTGGTGTGTGGATTATTCTCTTTTTGTAAAATACTGTTCCTCAACAACTAGACAAGATGAAGCCACTCTCATTTTCCTCTCTCTCTCACTGGATTCACACCACTATTACTAATTACTGCCTAATTACTAATTACAAGCTAATTACAGACCGCAGCAAGCATGGATACCACACCAATGTTGCCAATGACCTTCATATGACCACTGCTCTTTTTTTTTTCCTCACAACACATGGTGCAGGGACTCATGTGTGAGGATTTGTGTGTGGCATGGCTCTCTTACCTGCTTCATGTGAGGCAGATGGAGCTTCCTCTAGAAAAAAGAAAGCATAAACACATAAAAGAAAGCTGAAATGAGAGATCAAGAAGAACATCAAGAAGGGCCAAGACAGCAACACAAAGTATTTATGAGTGCTCTGACTGCAGTGAAGGGAGAAAAAAACGCGTGTGGGGGGGATAATAACCGAATGTGGTAGGCCTGTTAAATTATATTACAAAGAGATTAAGGGACCATGTTATTATTAAGGCATAATGTGAGACGTAAAATCCTGCTGTGTTGTGGTGTTTCCGTCAATACACAGAGTGGGCACAGTTTACATACATGTGCATGGCACACAGGAAACACACTCAAACTCACCTGGAAGGGATTTGCCTCCAGGTCCACAAGCTGGTGAGAGAGAGAGTGGGAACATGAGAATGCACAGAAGAAACATGCCTTTAGTAAGTCAGATTAAACAACAGCAGACAACTGATTGAAATTAGACCTTGTGGTTTAAATCAGTACAAACAGATCTGTACTATTTAATGGTCCCATACAGAATCCTCTATAATTTAATTATGCTTAATAATTAATGTAGAAGTGTGATGTGTACGATAAGGTGTTTTTTCTTTGTTTTAAACAGTCATATGTGTAATAGAGTTATGAGTGCATACTCAAAATTAAAAACAGAAATAAAACTGTACACCCACCATTAGCACTGCTGCCGTCCTCCACCCTCCACACACAGACTGTCTTATCCATGGAGCCGGTGGCTATGAGAGGGGCAGTGGGGCAGAAAGCACAGGTTGTCACATACCTGCAACATAGAGAGAGAGACAAAGTGGAGCTTTATAGGGTGAGCTATCACTGAGGAGAAAGAAAGAAAGCCAGTAAAAAGAAAGTGGAAAAAAGCCTACCTCTCATGCTGGTTTAAGGTGTAAAGCAAAACACCATTATTCTGCAAGACAATATTTTTCAATTAGAGAGATGTAATGAGATTTGTGATAATAAATGGAAGACAAGCGGTGAATAAAAAATAGCTTGATTACAGTTTATGATAAATGACTGGCTAGTAATGTTTAGTTACGCACAGCTTCATATACTGCAACAGTCTTATCCATAGACCTGCAGGAGACAGAGAACATCAGCTGAGCATCATCAAACTCTCCAACATGCACACAAAGAATGTGGTTTCACGGATACTCTCTCTTATCAGCAGTACAGAGGGCCATCTAGTGGCCAGATAATGGAGGTGCGAAGAAATCTGAATGCATTCATCATGACAACAGAAATAGCTTTGACTAAAACAGAGTTTACATTTCTGTGTTGTAAAATTGCACAGATGTGAAATCAAACAACTGGGAGTCTGTATGTCTGAAGTACTGACCCTGACACTAAAAGTTGTCCATCTGCGGAGTAAGCACAGGAGAGGACTGTAGCAGACTGGCTGGACAAAGTGTGCATCAGCTGCATCTTACAACCTGCAGATCAATCACCAGTTATACTGAGAAACTACCCATACACTACCAGTCAAAAGCCTTGGAACACACTGAAATGTTCTACATTTGCATGTAGCTGGTGGAGATAGTGGAGGAAATACAGTGGAGGAAATAAGTATTTGACCCTTCGCTGATTTTGTAAGTTTGTCCAATGACAGATGATCTGCAAAGAGCTTCAGCTCCCTCCATAGGGTTTCTATTGGATTAAGGTCCGGAGACTGGCTAGGCCACTGCATGACCTTAATGTGCTTCTTCTTGACCACACCTTTGTTGCCTTTGCTGTATGTTTTGGGTGACTGTTGTGCTGGAACACCCATCCACCACCCATTTTCAGTTTCCTGGCAGAGGGAAGGAGGCTGTCACTCAGGATTTTGCGATACATGGCTCCATCCATTTTCCCCTTGATGCGGTGAAGTTGTCCTGTGCCCTCAGCAGAAAAACACCCCCAAAGCAAAATGTTTCCACCTCCGTGCTTGACGGTGGGGACGGTGTTTTGGGGGTCATAGGCAGCATTTTTCTTCCTCCAAACACGGCGAGTTGAGTTAAT
>JBBPDE010000107.1:2530726-2563710 GCA_037974605.1 Nannopetersius ansorgii | reverse complement strand
ATATATTCATGGGTCTATATGCGTATGCATGTAATATATATATACATGTAAATATATGCAGGTATTATGTATGTTACATGTTTTTCCTTGAGCTGCACCACTGGTTAGAAATCCAGTGTTCATAAGAGGCTTGGACAACTGACTTAGCAGATTAATATCCGTACCTCAGCTTTTTTACGGGCCTCCACTGCCTTCATGAGCATTACATGCTGTCTCCTCCTCTCCCTCTCCTGAAAAAAGACAACGCCTTCATCATTATCACCTTTCTAGAAAGCAGGTGTAGAAATAGAGTGCAGGAGAAAAACAGGAGAAAGAGCAGGAGACAGATGTTGACACTGATCAGCGTGGTGTAGCATGTTGCACAAACTGAGGGAGAGACAGGAAAGACAGCCAGGTACACACACACCCACCCACACACACACACACACACACACACACATCCACACATCACACACACAAACACTCACACATACACACACTCAACACCATGGCCAGGATGGGGCAGTCGCGTGAATGTGTGTTACGGCTGATCAGACAAAACAGACGAAAGGAAACGGGAAAGCGACAGGTGTGGTGAGCGGGTCAGAGAAAGGGGAAGCAGTGCATCTGGAGTTAGCTTAGCGTAGCTAACGCAGCTCGCTAGCCTTTTTTTTTAAAGATGTTTTAATATGCAATGTAACGTGTGTCCTACCACTAGTGAAACTGAGGAACTCCGCCTGTCTCAGACAGTGGAGAACAGTGAAAGAGTCCATAGACATGGTCAGTAATTATGGCAGCACTTTCACATCTGACCCACGGATGGCATGGACAAACAAAACTGTGATGTTTTCAGGGCTAGGCATGTTAACCTGGGACCTCTCCAGTACTGATGTCATTTCACAAGCACAATATGAGGATGAGAGGAAAAGTTCTGACAAAAATGCCAACATTGCTAACAATGAATGAATGTGAACAACCACTAACAGACTTCCGAAGTTGTGAGTCACTCTAAATTTGGAGTCGTGCCCATATTAGGAACTCCGAGTCTAAGCTGTTTCTCTCTATGGGGGAAAAAAAAAAATCAATGCGGTTTCAAAAATCGCCTTCACTGCACCTCATAAAGAAAACTGCTTAAAAGTCGATAGATTTTGTCCCGCTTATACTCTACCCATGAGGACCACTGGTTACTGCTACAAGGAAGCCAACACTCTTGTGCACTGAAATGACATCACATGAATTGAAACTCTGCTACTATACTGTAGGCTAGGACAGTTTAGTAGCAGAGTTTAAACGTTAAGCTGTATGGCTAGCGTGGGCGGTTACAGGAACGTGGTCTTAAATTAATTAAAATTAAAATATTATAACAGCTAATTATATAGTTGAGTAGAGTGCTGACATGGGTGGTGGTTGTGTGGTGTGCTGTCTGTGGTTAGCCAAGGAACTTAACACAGACATTAACAAGCTCATCTACCACAAGTAGTAAAACCACAAAATTAAAGATGATAGTCAGCTAGTCGAGAGACCGCATCATCATGCAATCTCTCTTTCATGCGTTCATTTGTAGTTCGTGAGGGACAGATCTTAAAATGTTTGCGCTCACACGAACTGGGGAAGTTAAAACAGCTTGTGCACCATTTTGGATACGCAGTGCTGCTATCTGAATGGGAATCCTTTCAGGGGTCAGTGCAGCGGATACAGCAGCTCTGTAGACTGCTGACGTGAATTTGGGTGCAAAGGCTATTATTTGTATTTTCTTTATTCTTCTATTTTTTGTGCTTTAATGTTTTTTTATTTGATGTAAAGCACATTAAATGACCTTGCATGCATGATCACGGGCTGTATAAATAAACCTGATAAAAATGACTACTCAAGTGATATTCTGAGGCACTATGGTACCAAGTCACACCTGAATCAAACCGTCTCAAACGTGACTCCACTGCAGGAGCCTTCATCACAACACTGTTTTCACCATACTGTACTGACCCAAGCTGAGTTGAACTCAACACAACATTTTGCTACTAAAATTGCTCCTAAAAATACATTTTGAAAAAATTGATCAAATACTTATTTTTTGCTGGGAAAAAAAGGCAAGCATTAATGGGCCTTTGTGATGTCAATGCAGCAGTGTTAGCCAGCATGTAGCAACAGTCGCTTTTTGACTACTCACCAAAATTCAGAGAATCCAGTGATATACAAAGCAAAAAATATACACGAGACAAGAAGTAGGTAGTTTCTGAGAATGCCTTCATTTTTCCTATACAGTCTTGAAAAAGTTTTTTACGTGGACAGGGGCATTACAAGGGTGTTTATGGCGATATCACCCTCCTAACTGGCAGCTGTTAGCTTTCATTCATTGTCAGCTACGTTATCATGTTTGGATGAACGATCCCTTGAAGACTCCACCAGACGCACAAACACGCAAACACACTCACACATATGCACAGTTGCTTGCTAACCACAACCATGATAAAGACCACAGAAACAGTGCACACATGGTATGTGGATGTGCTAAAATGAATGGCTTTGGTTTCATCGCTCACTCTTGAACAATGAGCGTGTATATTCAAGTGCACATTGAGAGTGGTACAGTTTTTTCAGCACAGACAACCACAAACACGCGCACGCACACACGCACACTGAGGGAGAAAAGGGCCTGTTGCATTAAAGCCAGCTCTCTCTCACGGACACACACATAGCAGATGTGGACGATGCACTTTTCTTATTTGTCTTTTTTTTTTTTTTTTGCCGCTGGAAAAGCCATGCAGAGGAAAATGTAGTATGACAGCAGCCAGTGCTACACTTAAAAATATGTGCTGCTATGACAACCATATCACAACCATGTTTCACGATGCGAGTGTTAGATGTACAGAAGATTAAACATACCCATACCATATCTAGTCTATGCCTCTCCAACTCCTGAGAGAGAGAGTTGGCACAATATTATAAGACAGAAAAAAAATCATAGCGTCATCAGAAAAAAAAAAGGGAAACAAAAAAAAAAAAAGGAGAGAGCACCCCAAAAAAGAGACTTGACCCCACTCCCAAAAGCATGAACATTAACCAGAAAGAAATATGAAAGGGTTCACACAACACTACATGAGTTAGAGCACTCTATCAAATCTACAGTCATTTCATTCAATTCATGACTTAGGAAAACTGAACTTAATATAATTTGTGTATATCCTTGATCCTAAAAGTAGTATTCAAGTAACAAACAGTCATTAATTACTCTCATTACTAATGAATGTGGTACAAACCTGGTGCTTCAGGATGACGGCCTGCTGACGCCTCATCTCTTTCTCCTGAAAATGAAAAACAGACCAAAAGTGTCTTAAAGTTACAAAATAATAAGTGGTAAGCAGGAAAGGGTCATACCCATTATTTTAAAGGAAGGGTCTGGTAAAATGGGTTCAGAAGACATGAGAAAGAATAAGCTCCATATAATTCTACAGTTAAAATAACCTCAATTCACTTAAAATGCAAAACGAAATAAAGTTAACTGAACACCAAACTACTAGGAAAGTAACAATACATCATCTTATTTGATCCTTTATAACATCTTTTTTTTTTATCAACTTTTAACATCTAGTGGCTCGGGGCATCTTTTGTTTGAAATTCTGTACTTTCATGTTGAATAAACATTATGGTATTAATGTAAGATATATATCTTCTCCTCCTTATTTTTCTAGGACTAAAAGTATCAAGACATCTCTTTGAATCAAGACAGCACTTTATTAACTTAAATAATCTGTGAATAGTTTTACTACGTTGGGAGTAAGGGGGAGGTGTACATTTAAGGTATGCCAGCAGGAACATAATCAAAGTCCAGAAAAGACTCCAGATAGGAGAAAGGACTTCAAAGGGTTTCCTTGTAAGAAGATGATTTATTTTAGAACATTTTGGCTCTTTATTCTGAATGTGTTTTGGGACAGTACTGGGAAGGGTTCAGGTGCACTAACAGGATGTATCAACATATGGAGAATGCAGTTCTGAAGTTCCAGCCCTGTTTTTTTGTCCTTACACATACACACACTGACCTTTAAGCGCTTCTCCGCCTCCAAGATTTTGGCATTGGCAGCTTCCTCACGCTTTTTCCGCTTCGCCTGCCAATGCAAAACAGGTCTGGGTCATGTAGAGGCCATCTCATCACAGGTATCATGCTCAAATTAAACACACCACACCAACAGCTGCCTTATTTATCCCCAAATGAGTCCCTTTTACTGTGATCGATGTGTGATTCTGTGTGGTTTGCTCTCACCATAAAAAGCTGCTCTGCTAATAAGCGCACACTAACACAGAGTTTCTGAAGGGGAAATTGCAGCTTGCTATTCACTGCGAGGAATTTCGAGATGTTTCTAATCGGGAGGTTCCGCAACACTGCATCAGTGATTGAGAACCTTTTCGACGAGAACGTCACTTCTTGTCAGAATCAGCCCAGGGATCTTTGAAATTATTCAATATTCCCCTATTTTCTGACAATGGCAGTGGGAAAAGCAAGCACGGGAGAATTAGCTGGAAATTTCAATGCGTAATTACAAACAGAAAGAAATCTTGTTCAGAATGGCTTGCCAACCGTGTCAGCTCCAATTTGATTTTGCCCTGCTAAAACACTTTTCGAGCTTCTATAATTGGGTGAGAAAAGTAAACATTTTTTCCCCCTACTTATGCAAGACCTGCTATTGTTGGGTGAAAAAAAAATCTTTTATGTCTAATTTAGCCATGGTCTGAGGCACAGAGAGGCAGCAAATTTAATATTCAAAAACTGTCCACCAAAACCAATTTAGCGCGAGTCCAGAGAAAAAAAAATTATGCAGGAGTCACAACCCCAAAATGCTAGAGAGCAATTCCGCTGTAGTGTGCGCTCCATGTTAAACAGCCGCTGGGAGGGGGGTGGCATGTATTTTAAGAACGTTAAGCCTATTTCAACTCTATCTCTTCTCTTTTATATATATATATATATAATTTTTTTTTCTTTTCCTCCCCCGCAGTCAGTTCGTACCTCAAGAATCTGCTGCGCACGGAGCTCCTTCTCCATCCGGATTTGCTGAATGCGCTTTATCTTTTCCTGCTCGGACAGAGGGAGGGAGTGTGTTAATTGAAAGCGCCGCCGTGCATTTAAAAGAGCTGGGGATGGCTGGATTAGCACAACTCCGAGAGGTTGGCAAGGAGTAAAGTAGAAGACAATGACAGCTTCCAGCTCAAAACTATACCAAGAGGAAATTGCACAAAGTTGTCTAGGAACAAGAATAGTTTGGAAAGATGTTACTCGATTCAAAACAAAGCAGACCACCTGGACTGGCTGAACCAGACTTAGCATGTATTATCCACTGAACCACCTGGAATGGTTCAACGGACAATACATATTAAGGCAGGCGTAACAGGTGTTGGGACCCTTGTTAAAGCCAGTGTGTGCTGTGTGTCACTGACCTGCTGTTTGAGGATCTTGATTTGCTCCTTCTGCTTCCGCCTCTCCTCTGCAGCCATGATGGCTGAAAGAGATGAAACAAAAAAAATCAAGACAACTTTGTGAGATTTTGTGTGAGGGGTCGGGTTTGCCTGTATGAGCGGGCTTTTTTATTCCGGCAGTACCTTGCTGTTTCCGGGCTTCCTTGGCTGCCCTTGCGAGGGCCTGTTTCTCCAGCTTCCTCATCAGCTTCATCTGAGCCGCCTGTCGGGCGATTTCTGCAACACATAATCAGAATCAGAAAACTTTATTGATCCAGGAGGGAAACTGCCTATGCTATGACTGCACAGGCAAACACAGATGCAAAGAGAAGACTTAATATAATTAAATGCAAAATGTAATAGAAAGTTTAAAAAAATACTCTCCAGATAATGTTCACAATGCTATATACACAAAATGCCATGCTTAGTAAGACAGGTGGATATAAATACTATAGAGAAAATAAAATACTAAAGACAAATAAAATTAAGTAGTGCACATCAGACATGACACCGAAATTAACTCATGGTCTTTAAACCCAGATTAGGCTTACAACAATTAGTCAATTAGTCTATTACTTTTATTATAGTCTATTATTTTTCTTCAAGGAATGTCAACTCTTTAGAATCTTTAAACTCTATAAAGTTCTACAACACCATAAACTTCTGACAGATTGCAATACACTGAAGGAAGCAGTGGGGGCGATATAGCTTCTACTGTTGCAAAAGCTGAATTATCAATGATGGGCAAAAATGTAAGACATGATACTTAAGCTGCCGATTATGACTTCCGTAAATGTTTACATAATCATTTTTGCTAAAACTGCCTGCTGTAGTTGAATAATCAAGTAATGGACAGCCCTAAACAGGCTATGGCTGACGGGGTAGCGGTTTACCCTGAGCCTCCAGTTTGCGGAGCAGTTTGGCCTCAGAGGGGCTGGGGAATTCGGTCTGTCCCACATTAGGTGGTCGGCCTTTTCTGCGTCGACCACCTGAGCCAGAACCCTCACCGTCCGCCGCTCTCTGCTGGCGCTCAGTGTTGGGTGGGCGACCCCGCCGGCCCTCCATGGCCCGGATGCGGGGTATGACCTCCTCCTCACTTAGCAGACTCCACTGCAGACCCTGAGGGGTGTAACATATCAGACAGAGTGGTCAGTCTGGGACCGAATAGTTCAGTGGTTATTCTTCTGTCTGTTACTGGTTTGGTTAACAAATCTTTTTTTTATACTAAGCATTACTATCTGTTGCTGTATGCTTTCTGGATTTGTACTTAAACTGGCCTGTCATCCACACTAGCAAAACCACTATTTATATCTCAGCTAATACTTTTCTTCAGGATGTTTGTCAGAGATATTAGAGTAGAAGAAGAGAGAAAAATCAATCAGCTCTGTTTCAGATAAAACTGACAAGGCTTATTGACCCAATCTTCACTTACAGAAGGTCTATCTAACACCCCCCCCCCCCCACACCCGACATACACACAAAAAACAAAACACGAAACAAAACACCCTGTGGAAGTAATGAAAACTGATTATTGCATTGCTTCCGACAGTCTAAAGGGGAACTTTTTACTCTATTGGGGGTTCAATCGAAAATCCCTGCCCTCTTGATTCAAGATGAAAGTGAGAGATAGTGTGAGTGAGTGAGTGAGAGAGAGAGAGAGAGAGAGCGAGAGGGAGAGAGAGAGCGAGCAAGAGAGAGAGAGAGAGAGAGATTGAGTGTAATAGGGCGAGAGAGAGAGATGGGAGGAAAAGAGAACACAACAGAAAAAAGAGGAGATGAAAGGCATTCACCTGGGGTCCTTCTCTGGCTTCATAGAAGTCACCAACCCTTATTTTTGCACTGAAGCTAAAATTATCGCGCGTGATGTCACTTATTCCATATCTGGATAGATACTACAGAAGAGAGAATAATAATGATTGTTTGGTAAAACAGAGAGCCATCAGTTAACTGTAGCACACTGAAAGCAGTCACTCCGGCCCTACACAGCAAAGCTAGCTACAGGAGAGGGAGGTTGTAGTAAAGCTAGTGGAGGTACCACTGTTTATATGCTGAGGCTGTGGGTAGGGGGGGGATAAAAGGGGGTGTTAATAGGGTTCAGCTACAGGTTGGGGCAAATTTTTCATGGGTGTTGGGGGCTAAAGCGAGCGTGAGGAGGGGTCAGAGGTCGATGGTTACCTTCACCACGTCGGGATACTGCCGTAACCTCTTGCCACATGGGGCGTAATACGCCACATCTCCCTGGAGGCGTCCGCCAACTGTTTTGAACCGGGTCTCTCTCCGCCAGCTAGAGATTAAAGAATGGGGGAAAAAAATGAATAGTACATGCTCATTTGTGTGTGTCTGTGTGTGTGTGTGTTTGTGAGAGAGAGAAAGGGACAGAGAGATGTTTGAATCACACACTGTTACACATACCCCATTTCCAGAGGAGTCTTTAGATCATCCTCATTCATCACACGCTTCCTCTTCCCCGAGCCTATACGAGCAGAGAGAGAGAATAAAAAGAGAAGTGAATGAAAGAAAGAAAAAAGAAACAAACAAACAAAAACAAAGAAAGAGAAAGACAGTGAAAAAGAGACACAGAGAGAAGTGGCAGGGAGAGAGAGCAGAGTTAGACAATGAAAGACAGAGATTTAAAAAGAGAAAGAAAGGAAGAAAAACGAAAGAAATGGAAAAAGAATAGTGTAAAAGATATAGAATGAAAAAGGGTCAGGAAGAGAGAAAGAGAGGACAGAAAGAAAGAATGAAATAAAGAGAAACCAAATGAAATAAATAGAAATAAAGAAATAATAAAATAAATACAGAAAAAAAGGAAAGAAACAAAGAAACAGAAAGACAGAAAGACAGAAAGAGAAAAAGAACAGTAAAAATGATAGAATGAAAAAGGGGCAGGGAGAGAGAGAGAAAAACAGAGAGAGAAAGAGAGAAAAAAAGAAAGAAAGAAAGAACAGAGGACAGAAATAGAAAAAGAAGCGAGGGGTTGAGAGAGAGAGGGCAGTAAATGAACAGTCTGGCACAGTCGTGTTAACTGGCTAGAAGATGAGACTCTGCAGGCAACATGGCATTCACACCGCTGGCTTTTCACCATTCTGAAAAAGTCTCATTTCTACTCCGACATCCGCTTCTTCACGTTCCTTAAAGCCAGAACAAACACACTCAGGCTTTGACACGCTCTCTTTCTCGCACACACACACACACACACACACACACACACACACACTCAGCGTGGGAGTGAAGCAGCAACAAGTGCTTTTCCTGCTTCAGCTCGGAATGTTGAAACCCAGCCAAGAACAAACTCACTGGCTTGACGTGTTTGTTGGATTTGTGAGTATTTTGTTTAAAGGATCGCACTGGGAAAAAGCCAGAGTCAGCCAAACAGCTATAATGACTGTGTAAGCCTGAGTTAACAGGTTCAACCAAACATGGCTCTGAGGTTAGCGCAGACTACACACTCCGACTCCTCATTAGCTACTGTGTTTATAACATCAACTGGCTCTCGTACACAGGAGAAATAAAGCGATTAAGGGGAAAATGTGTTAAACTCTTTATAAGTAGTGCCGTCTTACTTTCTCTCTTATTATTCTGGAGTCAACATCTGAGTAGAAAAAAAATGTAACAGTAGGACACAGTAAACAAACGTGCACACACACACACACCTCACACAGACACCTCACACACACACAGTCTTCCACAGAAAAGAACTGTGCAGTGCCTACAAATCACAATTTAACGTCCTATAAATAGAAACTCAGTCATCTGAGAGTGACAGCATCCTCACAAACACAAAACCCACCAAAGAGCACAAACACAGCCCTGATGCTTGCAGACTTTCAAGAGACCTCCATTCACTGTAACGTTAGGGGCAATTTATCTTTACCTCCCTTTGTCCTGTGATTACCTGGGGAGGTGCCAACAGAATATGACGAAGAGGGAGAGCTGTGATAGTTGAAGGCACCAGAGCTGCTGATATTGGGCGTGGCCACACCGGCGGGCTTTATAACTTGCAGGTTGAGCGGCGAGCAGTCAGATAGGCTGTGATCGGTGGAGGGGCTGAGCAGGGATACCCCTTTGCTGAGTTTCAGAGGAGTCTTCTCGCCATCTGTTTCCGTGTCTATCGCATCTCTCTTCTTCTTCTTACTGCTTCCAGAGCCATTCAACTCACTGTCTGAGTTACTGTCTGACTCTGAGAGAGAGATCAAGAGAGAGAGAAGGATTCACTTCAAAAGAAAGGAACTACATCAATATAGTTTTGGCAGCTAATTTTGTTCACTTGTCATCTTATCATAAGTAATGAAACTATACACAAAAGGCTACTTCTAAACTAGCTCACATTTGTAAAGCGGCAGTTCAGTCAATTTTTTATTTCCCCTTACCTTAAAGCAGCATTAACACTATTCAACACACAACTAGCATAATACATAACGAAAAGTGCACCTTGGTCACTTTTAAATGAGCTGTTTACTGCTCTACCCTGAATTGCTTGGAGCTACACAGCAAGTAATAGTAAAAGATAACATTTTGATAAAAACTTTAACCTACTGCTGTGTTTAACATCAAATGTGCAAAAAATGATGGAATGTTTCATTCTATTGCTATAGATATCAAGAGACTGTTAAACTATATTTTTAGGGTTTGAATAATAAAGTCATCAGTTAAAACATATTTTTGTGACTTTTCTCCCCAGTGATATCACAGCCGTCAGGTGACTGGGGAACACCTTACTTAATGGGTGCAATTTTACATGAAAAAATTCGTAAGTAAAGTGAAGTTTGCTTTTTCAGTATTTTCCGCTGGCACTCCACGCCATGTTGAGTTGTTAAGTAATTGTTGTCACGCAATAGTGCTAAGTAACTATTTGCAGTGTTGGGTGTTCATTAGACTTCATTTGCACGTGTGGGTGCTGACAGCGCAACTCTGACTGTGAATATGATTAGTGCAGCGTAAGTGTGGCAGGCGCATAAACTTTAAAAAACAGTGTCTAGCATGTATTCATGTTAATATCATGTGATCTGATTTTCATTCAGAAACAGTTCTGCAAGTTCTACATGTTATTCATAAATACTTCATGACGATATGACTGTTTTTGGGCTAATTTCAAACACCCGTTCATCATTCTAATATAGTACTATCTAATGTCTTCTTAAAAGGCAGGGGTTAGGGAGGCATCATATAAATGATGATTATGGTGATTGATTACACAGGACAACCATAAGACACACTTTTCTTTTAAGTTTTTCATGCTGATTTCAGATCTGCTTTTTTCAGTCACATTAACTTCTTTAATTAATACTAGATTTTTTTTTATTAAGCCACAGGCACCAATCAAGAACTGTTTCAATATTTTCAGTGTGGAGTCAGACAGGCCACACTGTGGCATAGATATAATGATCAGTGTCAGTCAGCTCCCACTGTTTCTTCAAAAACACTCAGTATATGATTATTATATGGTAATATATACCAACTATTATGCACTATATAACTAGCTTCAAACACAAAAAACACATTTGAAATTAGCATGAAAAACACAACAAAACCCACAAAAACTTATCTCTGATGATTTTGATCTATTGACCTATGTTATTGCTAACTAAAGGACTGAAAAGGACTACTGGCTTTCCCCTTGTACAGTTGATACAAGCAGAACATAATGAGCGCTGTGGTGACTCCAGATAGTAATGAGTATTATACCCTCATTACATATGGACAGAAGTAATTAGTAAATTGTAATGAGTTTAATTTGTTGTACCTACATTGCTCAGTCTCACAGATGATTCAGGGGCTCATTTCACTACATGTATGCATAACTGTGTATGTAACAAAGAATCTCGAATTTGGAATTTGTGTGTATCTAACTTGCATGAGCAAGTAATGTGTCATCCTCATGCATCATCCTAACTGTATCTACACCAGAGCCCATCCTGAGAGAGCCTCTGATATCGATTGTAAAGTTAGCTGACCAAAGCTATCGAAATTCTGTCAGCTACATTCTGACTGGCTCTCCAAATGTTCATGAGTGCTCATTTGAATACACTTCTGTGTGAACCCACAGAACGGGCCGCAATTAAGCCTGGACTAAAACTGAAGCATGTAAATGTGCTACTGAATAACTTTGTAAGCTGTAATGTCTTGGAATTTTACAAACTCCTGATTCAGCAAGTATCTGAACCAGCTCCAGGTAAGTGTGTTTTAAGTGCGTTTGCCAGTACATTAATGTCTGCCAAAAGACCTTTCCTTTCATAGTAGGCAGCTCTTAGCCATGTTAAATGTCTCCCATACCTGAGAGGCTATCATCTGAATCCTCTTCATCCTCCTCTTCATCATCCACATCATCGTCTTCATCGTCATCGTCGTCCTCCGCCGAGTCGTCCGAGTCCTTACTGATGGGACGCTCCTGCTCCTGCTCCGCTGCACCACGGTGGAACAGGTCCACCAAGGACTGCACCAGATGGTTCTGGGACGCCTCCTTCCAGCCGTCCAGAGGTTTGGGGGTTTTGCTCTTGCGGGAGTTTCGTGGCCTGGCCGGTAGCGGTGGGGCAGAAGTGGAGGCGATGTGAGGAGTCGGGGTGTCCTTTCTGCCCCCTGTGCTGAGGTTCACAGGTAGGTCTGTTCGGGGCTTGGTGGTAAGGGCCAGCGGGACGTCCTGGGGAATGTTTTGGATCACCCCGTTGGCTTGGCTCAGGCCGAGCAGGGTCTGGGAGAGCAGCAGGCCGGCTGACGGGGCCACACCCTGAGCTGCAGGGGGTTTTGTGCGGCCCGAGGAGGGCTTGAGAGAGAGAAGACTGGGTGGGAGAAGTGAAGGTGAAGAAGTGGAGGATTCTGTTCCAGGACACTTTGGGATCTTGTACAATTCCTGTTGCTTCTTCAATAGGAGCGGGAACTCTTGGTCCTGTGAGAGAAAGGACTAGAGGGAAAAGAGAGAGAGAGGGAAAAGAGAGAGAGAGAAAGAGAGATATTAGTATCCATCAGAGTCACAGATTCAGGGTAATACGAAGAGTGAAGCCAGTAAAAGGAAAGGGAGAGGATGAAAAAGAGAGAGAAAGAAAAAGTGAGAGAAAAATAAAGGAGAGACACAAATGCAGAAGTGCAGAAAGATGTGGTAATTGCTCTGGTTGTCATGTGGCATAAGCGCTGTGTCGAGAGTGTGCGTGCAAGTGTGCTCGTGTGAGTTCATGGTTGAGCACAATGCTGCGTGTGCTGTGACTCACTGTGGCTTCTGAACAATAGAGTCCAGAGCAGGCATCGCTCACAGTGTCTGTACCGCTAAAAGCAGCACTCATTACCACCGCAAAGGAAGAAAAAAAAAACACAAACACACACACACACAGACTATTACAGTCGCTTTGCTCAATGTCATGAGATTTCTGCATCGCTCGGGTTCCGTTTCCTGTCTCCAATCAGTAAACACATGTTTGATGTTTGGTTGGTAATTTAAATGAATGAAACCGAAATCACAAGCCAATATAAAACCGTTCAGCACAATAATGGCGTGATAAAACCACTTTAGCTGATTACGAGGGGGAAGGAAAAAACGTGTATTAGCCTCTTCAGTGGTAATTTCATGCCTACAAAAGAAGGGGTGGGAAAAAACCCATTTTTCCACTCATTTGCTAGAATCTAGGCCCTTAAGAAGTTGTGGAGTTAATTGCTTGTCGGCTTTGCTGAAGTAATTCTTATAAAGCTAACCACATTGTCACTTTCATTTACCAACCGAAGCCACACAGTGGGGAACCCAATCATACAGATAAGAGCGAGAGAGAAGCCCTCTCACTCGCTCTTTCTCCATCTCTCTCATTCTCTACCAACCACCCCCTCGCCCTCTCTTTCTATCTCTAGCTCCCTCTCTCTCTCCCTCCCTCTCTCCTTTGCTTTCACTGACCTTTTCAAAGAGGCCAGTCAATAAAGAGACAAGTCACTGAATACCAACAGCACCCTGACACCCCTAATCTGAAATTGGCTTAAAAAGATACACAGACAAAAACCACTGAGAATGCGCCTCAGCTCATTTGTTTTTCTGGAACATTGGAAAGAAAATGAATACAGAATAGATAGACATAATAAAAATGTATGTACTCTTGTGGTTCCCAATCCTGGTTGTGCAATACTTCTGCCCTGTTCAAATCATTTTTTTTCATTTCAGGAAGGGCTTGTTAGTTCGCTTATTAGCTGGATCAGTTGGGTCAGAACGGAAGGCAGGACCGGGGAGCGTAATTCACACCGGCCGCGTGCATGCCTAGTACTAATGTCCATCCCAAGTCATTTTAATACAAGCCTACAGTCTGAGCTATAGCCTGGCATTTCTATGAGTGGCAAAAGTGTCTCTGTGACTGGAGGACGACTGAGGTGCTAATCAGTCTCTCATTGTGTTTGTTGTCTGACGAGATTGTCCTGCGAGTCCTTGCCCTTGTCGGTGTAGATGTATGGGCTGTTATGGTGAAGGCTCACAAACTGATTTCATCTGCTTTGATGGTGCAGGTGATTAAGGTGGTTATCCCATGCTGTTGGGATGCACTGGGACAAATGTCATGGGATTATATGCCTCCTTGACCACCTCTGAAGGTGGTGGGAGTGATTGAATCACAAGGCGTGTAGATCTCAGCCTCGACTTGCCAATATCCAATCATGTTTGGATCGCCCCCAAGATTTATGTTAATGCAAGGTGTGAAATGGCCTTAGTTTAATTATCCAATAGGAGATGATGTACAGAGTAGTCCAACTGGACAAAGTCCCTAGCTAACTGAATTTGTCTTTTGTGAAATACCCTTTAGTACAGGTTGTGATACTTAATATAGTGTGTGTGTGTGTGTGTGCGTGCGTGCGTGCGTGCGTGCGTGCGTGCGTGTGTGTGCCCACCTGTTTTAATCTGAAGCTAGTGATTTGAGCCAGAGAGTTCTCCAGAAGCTTTCTGTTGGCCAGAGCTTCCTGTGCCTTGCGGGCAGAGACTAGAGAGCGTGCCCTGGGGGAGGGGGTCAGAGGAGGCGGTTTGGGGGAGGAGGATAAGGGAAGGGACTTGGGAGGTGAGGGGACGGAGAGTGGTTTGGGGGAGGAGCATAGAGAAAGTGGGAGGGGCTGATGAGATGAGACGATGGCAGTGGCTGAAGGAGGTTTAGGGGAGATTGCTGGAGGTCTGGGAGAAGAAGAGGAACTGAGTTGTTGGGGAGAGTTTGAAAGACGCTTAGGGGAGGATTCCCGACGAGGTTGGGTTATTAACGCTAGTGGTTTGGTGCTGGCCACCAGGCCTGTGGCCTGGATGACACTGGTGGGCTGTGCCGGTCTTTCTCGAAGCCTTGAAGTCTGAGAGAGCGCAGAGGGCGAGGGCGAGCGGGGTAATGGGACCATATTCAGAAAATCTAAGGGGGCGCCACGGAGAAGGCCTTCTCGGATGTCCCATGCCTCCATAAGTCTGGGCTTCTCCTTGTTACTCAGTCCGAGATTTGGTGTCACAACCTGGGGAACAGACAGAGGTGCCATTTTAGTGTCAAAGAAGTCAATAAATTGTCAATAATGACAGAAATAAGTGTGTTGTGTTCTGCTGTTAATCTTTGAAAATAGAGTAACTGATCAAGATACTCGGGTGACAATTCTTCACACTATGCATGTATACATATACAGAAGGGTTCGTTATATAGCACAGACTAAAGGAAGTGTTGGGGGCAAATGGGCTTTTTCTTTTGTTACACGACACATCAACACAGTGAGAAGAGAATGCTCAGCAAATCAACAATCGACAGATGAATGAATTACAAAAACAATCATCAGTTGCACTATTTAGTCAAGACACCTATCGTCAGATGCAGCATACTAAACGACTACACAAGAAACCAGCAAACTAATTTACCATCGCTTTCTTCTTCTTCTGTCGCTCCTTTTCAGAGTCAGACTCTTCACTGTCTTTACTCTGGTCATCATCATCGTCATCATCATCTTCTTCCCCGAGGTCATCCAGGTCACTGCTGCTGACTCCCTCACTGTCACTGTCCAATGATGAGCCTGATTCGCTGTCACTCACACCCAAGCCATCCCCCTGCTTTTTACGGGCTTTCTACAGTAGACGAGAGAAACGTCAGTTATCATCTCTTATGCTGCTCAGCACAAGCCTTGGTTAAAAGATACATCAGACACAATCGGCCATAACATTCACAGGTGAAGTGAATAGCACCGATTATCTCATCATAGTGGCACCTGTCCAGGGGTGGGATATATTAGACAGCAAGTGAGCAGTCAATTCTTCAAGTCGATGTGCTGGAAGAAGGAAAAATAGGCCAGCATGAGGATGCTGTGGTTAGTACCTACCAAAATGGTCCAAAGGGAAAACAAGTAAGCAACCGTATTGGGTGCCCATGGCTCATGAAGAAGTTTGTGCTGGCTATGACAGAAATGTGCCAAGCACAATGCAGTTTGTTGCATTTGAGGCTGCAATGCCCCAGACCTGTCAAAGCGCCCATGCTGACCTCTGTACACTGCCAACGGAGCATCAAAACAGGACTATGGACCAATGGAAGAAGGTGGCCTGGTCTGATGAATCATATTTACATCATCTGGAGATCCGCTTATCTATGGTCAAGATGGCACCAGAATGGAAGAAGAAGTCAAGCCGGCAGAGGCAGTGTGATGATCTGGGCAAGTACCTGCTGGGAAACCTTGGGTCTTAGCAGATACTTGTGGATATTACTTGCCAACTACAGACCAAGTTCACCCCTTCATGTCAGTGGTATACCCAAAGGGCAGTGGCCTCCTTCAGCAGGATAATGTACCCTGGTACACTGCAAACATTGCTCAGGAATGGTTTTAGGAACATGACACAGAGTTCAAGGCGTTGACTTGACTTCCAAATTCCCAGATCTCAATCCGATCACGCGTCTATGGGAGATGCTGGACAAACTAGACTGATTCACGGAGGCCCTGCCTTACAACAGCTAATTAACAAGTCAGTTCTGAGTTGAAATGGTTGTGTAAAAGCAGAGAAAACTTTAGAAGGTGCACAGAGGGCCTCCAGGACCATGGCTGGGAAACACTGATATCGAAGCCCAGATGTTTGCTGTTGATGTGTGCATACAGGTGCACTTTCCTCTGAAGGGGACTCTGCTCCTTGTGCCAAATTATCTCTTACCTTCTCTTTAGGCCTCTGAGAGGGTTTCTCCTGGAGCTCTCCTGTGCTGTTGCTATGGTGACCAGCCTTGCGGGCACGGGGCTTGGCGTTGGGGGTCCGGCTGTGCTCCGGGGGACGCAGCGCGGGGGATGGTGAGAGCGAGGCAGAGGCAGAGACGCTGCTTTTAGTGGCGGAAGGCGAGACAGCACTGCCATTCACAGCCCCGTTAACACCTGCGCAACAGAACTAGGGTCACTTCAGGACTGAAAAGGGCATTTTTGACATAATCTAATAACAGATCGAGACTGCGATGAATGTAACACAGATTGTAAATACACTAACTGTAAAAAAGCCAGACTGAACTTTAAAGTGTACACCTGAGGCACTAGCTCAGAGCAATTATATCTAGTTTACTCAAATACCTGAGGGCTGCCCTAAAATGTTTAACTAGCTCAGTTTGCCTTAGAGGCAAATATTCAAGTACTGAACAGCCTGATACATAAATAACCAAGTTGTGAGTGGACTTATTATTTGCAGAGTTGATAATTGCTACAAATTTGGCACATCGGTTAAAAACTGATAGGCAACAGTTTTAGCTAATTAGCAACCATTTGTCAATTTGGAATCACCATGAAAATAAATTACTATGCCTCTGTAGCTCCATTTTCTCCACATCTCCATATAAAAACATTAATTTAGCATGTTATGGGAGTTACTGCTCAGTCAAAACACAGCGGAAATGTTTAAGCGGCCCACCTTTAGACCCTCGGCTGCTTTTGCTCTGGGTTTTGGAAGTGTATGGAATGGCCTCGTGGTTCTGTAGGGGAGGCGCAAACAGCGGGGGCAGGCCCAGGAAAGGCGGATAGAAGGCTGCCTGACTCCGCCCATGAGCTTCAGCTGCTCTCCACCACTCTGAGGAACAGAGAAATGTATTACACTCATCACCAATTACTACACTACATTTATCATTACAGTGTTATTCAACACCTCACATCATAAACATCATTAGTCATGATGTACAAGTTATAATACAACCCTACATCTCTGTATGTTAATTTTTTTGCTGGTGGAAAAAAAATAAAATGTTTACTTGCACTCGTCACAAAATCTACATTAAAATATTTATGTTATTGACATAAAACTCCAGTCATGAAAGATTTTAATTAAATATACATATACCAGTATAAACAGTACATAACAACATATGTCTACGTTATACTGGAGGCCTGTTCTAGCATCGAAAGAACACACAACACTGTTGTTTTCAGGCAGTGTTATTTTTTTTTTTTGCTCAACATTGAAGTGCTTTACCTGTGAAAGCCCCAAGCTGAGGGTGGGCTGCCAAGGCTGCAGTGACCCCCAGAGCCCCCAGGCCCCCAAACTCGGGACGTGCTGTGGCTGGGGACAGGAGACCAAAGGCAGGATGAGCCATCACTGGGAAGGCACTGGGCACGGAGGTCACTGAGCTGACGCTGAACGGCTGCTCACCCCCTGCCACCCCGAACAGAGGGCCTGCAACAGAGGGCACAAAAAAGATGTGTAAGATTTGGCATCTAAAGTTTCCTTCTTTAATTTGCCTGGAGCTACCAAGTAATAGAAGCTTATACCCCAACAATTAGCACCATCTAAACTGAAAGGCTACATCTCCACCATTGCCTCAGGTGTAAGGCTTCCTTATGTGAGTTCTGGTAATGTATGATGCACTGGATGTACTGATAAAAGTAGCTGGTACCTCTGGATAACCCTGTAGCTCCAAATCCAGAAATAAACACGTTGTGGCTAGTTAACTACATTCAGAGAAAATTTACCAAGATTTCTGGACAAACTATCACTTTGATAATTGAGATTAATCTATTTGGCACCACAACGGTTCGAGATGTGCAAAGATCTTTCACCAAACCCTCCCTTTAATCACTACACACATTTAGTAATCTCTTCTTACACACAAACACACATTCTCCAGCCACTTCATACATATTCCAGGCTGCAGAGAGACAGACAGACACACACACACATATATATACATGCAGCCCCCTTCACATTCTCACATGTAATTCATGCTTTATCCACATTGAAGGTGTTCCACCCCCCCCAACAATCCTGCCCTGTCCTTTTCTTATATGGACAATAGTTACATTTGGCAAAGTCCAGAAGACTCTGGATGACCCACCAAGGACCAGCCCGGCTCATTCTAATGTCAGGAAATTTATTATGCAGATTCTCAGCTGTAACCCCCCCTCACACACACACACACACACGCTTTCTCTCTCTCTCTCTCTCTCTCTCTCTCTTACTCTCTCTCTCTCTCTTACTCTCTCTCTCTTACTCTCTCCCTCTCTCTCTCTCTCTCTCTCTGATCATAGTTAGTTTCAAATGCAAGAGGCTGCAATAAACAGCATGGTTTCACTAAATAAAATCTGTGATCAGAAAAAGTGGTCAGGAAAATGCAAGGGGGGTGAAAGGGTCTATCATGTAAGCCCTATCAAATAAATTAAAAAGTGACACAAAAAAAATCTAATTTACACCCTTACCCCTTACCTCAAACACAACTCATCAGTTTAGACATGTCTGGTGTCTGAGTTTGCAATGTAGCAAATAACCAGCTGTGGTTTAAATCCTACCGATCAGTGTAATGCAAAGTGCATACTCTCCTCAAACCAGGTCAAGTTACTCAAAAATCTCTAATCTCTGACAGAATCAGCCGCAGTTTTGTCTACACATCTGCACATTTTTATTAATGCCGTCTGCCAGTGTCACAATGGTAACAAAGAAATTGTGCAAATCTGATTTATTGCCAAACTATCGCTTTAACCAGAACAACACCTGAGGTGGCAAAGAATCCTTCCTTCTTTACTCGCGTGTATGACCCTGTTTAAAAGTATCACGGCCTTCATCATCATCCTCATCACCATTATCACCATAATCATGTTGTCTTTTTTTTGCAGTATTCTCTGGCAGAAGCACTGCCGTGTACTGTCTCCTCCAGGAGTCAGATGCAATTTCTGTGCCGCATATTTCATGCAAATTCAATTTGCATTAGAGAGCGCGTGGGGAAAAAGGCTTGGGCACGCTGTTCCAGCAGTGCAGCCGAGCGCCAGGTCAGACGCACGCACACACAAAAGTGATGACTGCGAAATACGGAGCCCCCCCCCCTCTTTTTTTTTTAATGCAGCACTGCTGGAGGAGAGGATGAGCGGCAGATGCAAATGAATAACAGAGATGGCCAGACTGTCTGGATCTGCCTGAGGGAAGGCGTGCAGCCTAGTCCCTAAAGGCACCATTCACTCTACCAGCTTCGGGCTCAAATACACATTAAATACCTGCTCACACAAACCTCACACCTGACCACACTGATACACACACATGTATGTATGTTTAATACACACACACACACACACACACACACACACACACACACACACACACACATGCACACACGCACACATGCACACACGCACACACGCACACACGCACACACTCAAAAGTGAAAGCGTTTGAGACAGCGAGAGAGCCAAAGAGAGAAAAGTGCGAGGACAGAAAGGAAAGAGCTGGAGAAAGAAAGATAAAAGAAAGAGTGAGAGTGCGACAGAGTAAGATGGAGAGTGAGAGTAAAGGGATGTGAAGAGAGAGTGAAATTTTCCCCAAAAGGTTGACATCCGTTCCTGCTGGCACTCTCCACACACACACAGGCAAAAAAAACACGCCAGCCTCATATTAATGCGCTTTCAGCCAGGCAATAATTAAATCAGACGCAAGGAGAAGGAGCAGAGCAGAATTACAGGATTACCTGATATCCTTCTTTTCCTCTCTCTCTCTATCTCTCTCTGTCTCTCTCTCTCTCTCTCTCTCTCTCTCTCTCCCTCTCTCTCTCTCTCTCTCTCTCTCTCTCTCTCTCTCTCTCTCTCTCTCTCTCTCTCTCTCTCTCTCTCCTTCAACGACCCTGTTTTTCTTGAATATGTACATTAAGGTTGTACAATATACTGTCAATCATTATCACAATATTGCCTTTTAAATCAACAAGGCCACAGAAGGCTGCAATATGCAGATACTCTAATCACAGTGCTAACATTCTGTGAGCATTCTGACCAATCACAGCTCCAGATCAGTATTTCTGTGGGAGATCTGATGAATCAAGAAATGCATACAATCCAACCAAAGTAAACTTTATCAAACAGAATGCAGGGCAGTGTTTATCCAAGTCACATTATTGACTGATTAATGCGTTTCTAATGTGTTGTAAGCCGCATTGCAGTCACAATATGTAGCTTTGTAATCACAATATTAGTATTTTGTTCGTATTGTGTAGCCTTAGCAAATACAATCACAATAAACAATTGCTGTCCATTCTTTTCCCTCTCCTTCCCTCTGACAAACAGGGCCATCTAAAAATGCACTGCTGTGTTTTCTCTCCCCCACTGTCTGTCTCCTTCTTTCTCTCTCTCATGTGGGATGCAGCAGAGAGGGATTAACATGCCCTTTGTTGGCGTCAATCACGCTGCGGCGGACAGATCGGAGTTAATTGCACGCGTGTGTTTGTGGGGGAGAAAAAAAGAGAGAGAGGAGCAAGAGAGAGAGGGAAAGAAAGAGAAAGAGAGACACTAGTGTTCTCCATTTTGCCCTGTAAGACACACATGAATTCACCATTTCAAGGCAAAACACACCTCAGGAGATACAAACTAAAGAATCATACATCGCATTTCGCCCTCCCAGATCACACATGCCGTAAACCTCCTTTTATATTTCTGTTTTATTGTTTCTCATTAAAAGAAGCAGAGAAATTTGCGCTGCTCATTGCTCATTAAAAGAAACTGAGAAATACCGTCAGGAGCAAAGATTCTGCTCGTTCAATCGAATTCCCAGTTTTGTTTGTAAGTGGAAAATATTTTGATATATCTGGTGTCCCAAGCCTTGTTTCACACCATCAAATAAAATACGTTTTCGTCATGTCTGCCACCGAATCATCGATATTGGCTGATACTCAGAGTTGCAATCTCCTGACAACACAGCACAGTCTCGGAAAGAGGAACAAAGTCTGCTCACTAATTCTAGGCAAAAATTAAGTTACATCATGGGATGTGATGTATTCATTTAAACAGGTAACCATTTCTTTTTTTAAGAGGCTATGAAAATGACCAAACAAAATGACATAACGTAAGATAATACTGGAGATAATAAACGCAGCACATGGGGCTGGCGTGTTCTTGAGTTGCTGGGAAGAATCAGTGCTTGTATGATGGCTGATAGAACGGCATCTTTAGGCCTCAATCCTCCAGAGACAATGGCAATCTCATAACAAACCTCCATTTGGCTCTTCTATAGAGTGCTGAGGCCACACAAACACACACAAACACACACACACACACTGCAGGCTTTTAAATCCACAAGCATGCATGCGCACACACACAAAGACCTCTACAGATATGGAGGCAGATTGGAGAGATGGACTATGGTCGATACAAGCCTCTAATGGGGAACTCACAGGATCAACATGAGGATGAAAAATATATTGGACTGCGAAGTGCGGAGAATAAATTACACTGTGGACACTGGAGCTGACATCACAGCATTTTCTTAAGAGGCCATTTCAGGAACAGAAGCAAAGAGCAGCAAATGGACATCGAGAGCAAAGTCCTGATTGAGAGAGAAATATGGGAAAGAAAGGAAAAAAAGGTGGAAAACAAGCAACCTGAAGCAAAAAGGTGGCGAAAGGGACAGGATGGAACAGGACAGGAAAGGAAAACGTCACCGACAGGGAGAGCAACACAGACACGCGCTCAGACAGTTGGAAGCGGAAAGCAGCAGAGGTTCGACAAAAGCCTGGTTAATTGTCTGAGCCTCATTAATGCAGCAGCTTTTCAATTTGCAGCCAAAGCTGTGAGTGCTAAAGCCTGGCTGGGAGAAAAGGTGTTTTCACATGTTCCACAATACATGGTAATTACGGCAAGAGCCAGGCAGAGCCTGTCCTCGGCACTAAGCTAGCGGCGGGAACTCAGGGGCCAGGGCCCTTTACTTACACACACATGGGAGGGGGAGTTGGGGTGGAGCAGCAGCTTTACAGAACACTGGGGAGAAGTACTTAAATCAATCTGAATCGTTTGTCCACGTTTACACTGTTATTATGAGGAAAGTAAGAGTGTTGTGTTGTAGAATATGTCTACATGCAGAAGTGTATGTGCGGTTATAAGTAACCTTTTTTCACTTAAGGAAAGAAAGAAGGCTTAAATAAGATTCTAAAATGTGTGAAAAAATGATATTTTGAAGGTTTGAGTGCAGCGGAATGTGTGGTGAGTGAAGGTGTTAGTATATAAAGTAATTTTACACGGTTCAGGAGTCACGGATTCAGTCACACGCAGATTGTTTTTGCGCAAATAACAAGAACGCGGAAACTGCAAATATCCTCCACCTTTTTTTGCTTTTTTGTGGCAATAAATATATATTTTTTGGAAGTTTTCACACAAGGAGAGACTTCTCCGTGGTGTCCCAATACTTTTGGCCCTTGACTTTTTGAGTTGTATAACTCAGCGGGGAAAGCACGCACACACTTAAAACTCCAGGAGACCTTTTCAACGAGCCCTCATTTGTATTTTTAGCCCGAGTAGATCAGGGGTTAATCCCCGAAAACCGTTCACCTCGCTGCGGTGCCCCAATACTTTTGTCCCGCCACCTTCCGAGTTTAAAAAGAGGTGGGGAATTTTTTCTTTAAAATGAAATGAAATTGTTCTGGGAGCATATTTGGGGGCATATTTAGGGGTTACACTCTAAAAATTGGCATTTTAAGTCATGTCTCTTCAAAAACTCAAAAGAGGAGTTGTATTTATCTTCTGTTCATCGCGCTGCATGACATAATTGTGTTTCAGATCACAAACTGATGACTGGTCATTTTCCTGCAGGATTTTCAGGTCGAGGCAGAATTCCTGGTACTGTCAATTATGGCACATTGCCCAGGTCCTGCAGCAGCAAAGCATGATGTAATGGGATGCCCGACTTTTTAGTCCACAAAACATTTTTAATCCACAAAACATTATTTCTACAGGCATGGGAGTCACCAAGGTAGTTTTTTGAAGGTGTTTGTCTTGCAGATCTCTCATGAACACCATGGACTACCTCGATCAGTCATCACTGTGCTTTTTTGGCAGGAACCTTAGTAGGTCAATCACTACTGGGAAGATTCACCACTTTTCCACATTCTTCCATTTGGAGATAACAGCTCTCACGGTGGTTTGCTCTAGTCCCAGAGCCTCAGAAAAGGCTTCGTAACCCTTTACAGCCTGATACATTTGATAAGATTGTGGCACAGTTTGTTGCTTGCTGAGACCTTTACCCTACTTCACATTACTGGAAATGATGAATTAAACAGCACTGGCACTGTTCAGGTTTGGGTGTGTCTAGTCTAGTCTGGGTTTGTACCAGCTCAGTTTGGTTCAGTGGCTGATTGAGTGCATAATCAACACAGAGCATGTTTGGGTCAGAGGTCTATCAAAAAATCTATTTTTTTTCTTGGCACTTTACTTATTTATTTGTATTGTGTATATATTTCTTTAAAAAATTAAAAACAAAAGAGCAAAACAGGACCAATTAAAATCCTCAAACAGGAAAATACAATTATTCCACAGAAACAGATGCTGAGAACATATTTCGCTTGCTGTTTTGCAGACAAACGTTTTTGTAGATCACTGAAGTGTATGCTCGTAAAGTTTTTCTATGTTTGCATGCGCATTCTCTTACCACAGGTAGTAAGTGAGGCTGTAGCTCCGTGGTTGAGGCTGCTCTTGGTGTTGGAGGCCGAGGACGCGGAGGATGACGATGAGGACGAAGATGAGGCGTTGTGTACGGAGACCGGGGTGGAGGAAGGCGAAGCCAGCCGCTCTCCAGACTCCATATCTGTCAAACACAATCGAATCAAAGTGGTTAAAATCAGCACGCACACACACCCTGCCACTCTCTCTTTCACATCTCACTTACCCCAAACAATATTCCTATTTAAAACCAGTCACTAGTCACTCCATGCCACCCTCCTACTCACCCACACACACACACACACACAAGGACACACACACAGCGTTCACCCAGTGAGCATCTTTTTCCCAGACCATGTGTTAACGTCAGATTTGGGCAGCAGGCTGGGCACAATTTGTTCTCTTTGTCACTTTAACAATTCACTCGCTTTAGACACGGACTTCAGCAGAGGCAAGTCAGAGGTCTGCACACACACACACAAATGCACACACAGAGTGTGTGTGACGCACTGTGATTTACGAGACTGTTCATAGCCCTTTTTACACAGTGTAAAACAGGCAGCCTCGCAGCGGTGATGCGCTTAACAGGCAAATTATGCCTTTAACTGTTTCAATGGAGATTCCACTGCTCACAGAGAGGGCAGCACACACACTCTCGTACACACTCGCACACACAGACACACACTATGCACTTGTTTTTATACTTCATCAGGACATGGGTTCATATACAGCTCCAATACACGTTTGTCTATGTGTGTATGTAATACCAAAAGACCCCTGATCCATCGATCCCATGACTCCACAAGTCCCCTGAAGGTGTGCTGTGGTATCTGCTCCATTATGTTTGCAGCAGATCCTGTAAGTTACATGTGGGGTCTGCATGGATGGTACTAGTGTGTCCAGCACATGGTACAGATGCCTGATCAGATTGAGATCTGGGCAATTTGGAGACCAAGTCAACATCTTGAACTCTCTGCCATGGTTCTGAAACAATTTCTGAACATTTTTTGCGCCATGTGTATTATCCTGCAAAAAGAGGGCACTGCTATTAGAGAAGATCCCTGCCATGAAAGGGTGCACTTGCAACAAAGTTTAGGTACGTGATATGTGTCACAGTAACATCCACATGAATGCCAGTAGAGTCCTAGTGGAGCATTGCCCAGAGCATGCCTGTGCTCACTAAACACAGTAGTTAACAGGTGAGTGGTACCCAGTGTGTTTAAGCAGGGGAATCACCAGACTGTGTTGGACATCGGCTCTCCAAGACTGCAGGCACCTGCTATATCTCTTCCTCAGGTAAGCACCACACATGCACCCAGTTGTCCACATACCATAAGAGACAATTCCAGGCCAGACCATGTGAATAGATTTTAAATTCTTTTCGCCACAGTGTTCTTTTCAGTATGGAGAAATATGTCAAATACTGTCCTTGGGAACTAACTTCACACTTCAAAGGAACTTTACATTGGCAATGATCTGTAAATAAACACTAGTATTCTTAGTGGAAAACCAAAAACCTCCTGCTTTTTAAAATGCGTTCATTGTGGCCTGTAAGCCATACATCCAGTTACAAAAACAGCCATGATTTCTCCAAAACCCATTTCCGTACATTATATTTCCAAATTTATCTTTCCATTATATTTCAGCACCTTCAGTGCTGAACATGTACAGCTTATATAATCTCTAAAGAAAGGCACAACCAATAGAATGAGACACTATGGAACAGGTCACCATGCCCAAATGGATATAAAGTCCTGTGGATAAACCCACAGAAAAAAGCGGCCCCTGTTTTTATTAAGCAATCAGAATTTTTTCCTGAACATATATAAAAACAAAGCACACCTTCCTCTCCACCACATCAAAGAGCCTTAACCAACGTGTTAGCAATATTAGAGCAAACAGCCAGCCATCGTTTTTAGAAAGCTGTGCGACTGTGGGAGATTGGGGAAATGTGTCCGTATGTGTGTGAGATACTGCGTCTGATTTGTGTTCTCTGGTTTTTCTGGGGACCCAGCACACAATAATCCCACTCCGAGTTCTGTCTGAAAGCCAGTCGTGTGCTACCAAGCGCCACACTCTGTTTTACAGCGAGGCTTTGTTATTGTATCATTATACATCAACACACTCTGCCTATCCCCTGGGCTGCTCTCGTCTCTCCGCAGCACACGCGCACACACACGCACACGCACACACGCACACACACACACACACACACACACACACACACACACGCTATTAGATCTCAGAGATGGAGCCATCCGCAGAATATCAACTAACAGCGCTTTGCCCATGAGCAATTCTGATGGACCAGCATACACACATACTCGCACAAACATACACAATGAGCCGGACACAGAAGCTATGTCCTGCTCCATGCCCCTCATTCCACCCCTTCCTTTTATGAAATCTTGCAATCTCCACCCCCATCTGGCTCCCCCTAAAGGTCACTGGGTCATGACCCTGCTAGAAACCAGTTCAAAGAAGCTTTCATTACGATTTCCCCCTCAGACATTTCCAAACAGCCAGATTTGGGCTGCAGGGACACTGACGTCTTAGACATGGACAAATTAATGTGATTTAACATTCTGCAGCTTTAAGGCAGCACAGTGGTGCAGTGGTTAGCACCTGTCCTGGGTTTCCTGGATGGGGTGGCCAGGGTCCTTTCTGTGTGGAGTTTGCATGTTCTCCTGTGTCTGTGTGGGTTTCTACTGGTCTTTGGACCTCCCACGGTCTAAAGACATGTACATCAGGTGAACTGGAGGTGTTAAATGGTCTCTAGGTACAACCATCTGTGTGTCATCTGTGTGCGATGGACTGGCAACCTGTACAGTTTGTTTCCCAGTCTTTCGAGCTATAGGCACCTTCCTGCAACATTTGTTAGGCTAAGCAGTTTAGACAATGAATAAACGAACATAGTTACACATTGCAAGAGTGATCTGCCTTATTTAGCAGAGAATGTTAGACTACAGAATAACAAACCGGAATGCAATGTATCACTATTATCTCCTAAAAGAATTCAGATTTTTTGCTGACTCTGCAGTTCCCTTACTCCTAACACATGCATGATAGCAGCATGATAACACATTTTCATGCAAATAACTATTTTAGCAATATTTAAAAAATTGACTCCTTATCAACCATCACTTTAGCGATATTTGGGGAAACATGCATCAGGTTTAAACATTTTTGTTTATTGTGGGGCTTAACAGCAGATATTTTTAACATTCTAAAACATAAAAAAAGAGTAATTGGGACGTGATGTCCAATAGAATGACGACAGCTTGATGTGGTCAAAGACAGGCCTGTGTTACTTTGAACAAAAACATCTAAGTTTGGTAGGATCACATGAATCCTATTTAAACACCTACAGAAAGTCACAGTATAAAAAAACTGTAACTTTTTAGAGAGCTCATTGTATCTGTGTGGCAAATGGCAAAGGCCAAAAGCATATTCATGCACAACAAATGGTACGGCCTATTGTGCAGCCCTAAAACAAATCTATGCAAACCTCATCTTAATCACATTCCACCTACGGCATGACAAATAAGCTGAAGCCTTAGCTTGGCTTAGCTTTTTGACAGCGCTCAAACACACGCGTCTCAGTCTTTTCGGCTGCGTGTCAGAGCGCCGCTGGAATTATTCATAGGCACCGTCGCACAACTGCAAGTCACAAAGGAACATTTAGTCAGAGAGGGAACCCGCAAACAAACACACGTGTGCGGGTGAATGAACATTGCCATCCTCTCTGCGTGCACATTTCTTGTCAAATATTTAATAACCAAAAAAAGAAGAAAAATGAAACACAATTGAACAGTTTTGGGTGCACTGTCCTGGTGTCTCTATGGCAACCCCAAAGACGGACAGCTGCTAAATACTGTTTACCTTTCGCCAACCAATCACTTAGCGTGATTACAGTTAATATCAACGGTAATAGGCCGGGGCCTCCAAATAATTCATAACAACAACCATGATTACCACAGTAACGGTATGCCTGGGTATTTAAGGATCCAATCCTCAGTTAATTATCAGAAATTAAAACGGGTTTAGCGTCAGAATTAGCCTGATTTTATAGGTAATTAGCTGCCTTCCACTGTGGCACTGCAAGGCAGGAGCTGTAATCTCCGTGAGCTACGTAATTAATTTGGCTTGGTGAAGGCGGCCAATAGGAGGCCTAGAAAAAACAGCAGCTCGCAGATCCCGCGAATGAGGAAATCATATGCTAATTGCATTCAGAGCGCTTTGTGGGATATGGCCTGCCAATCCAATGTGGAAATGAATCGCGGCAGCCTGACTATACACAGCACAGCTGTCTGGACAATGCACAGGTAACTAGAACATCTGAAGGCACACGGGTAAAGAGCACACACAGCCTTTTCTCCTACATTCCAGCCTGCAAATCAACCCTTAGACCAAACAAACCCATTACTGTCCCTGAGAGAAAGTGGTGTTGCATTCTCAAACAGCTCCCTGCAGCCTATATAATGCACCGCATAGGTTATCAAAGTATGGCCCTCTCCACTCAAACACTCCATTAGGGAGTCAGCATGTGTATACAGATTCTGTGATTTGTGTAGGCATGCATGTAAGCACATGTCCTATTGTAAGTGTGGATATTTTATATTATCTAGGTCTATATCTACCAATATAGCTATCTATATATAAATTATATATTTATTTATACATGCACAAATAAATATATACATATATGTGTGTGTGTGTGTGTGTGTGTGTGTGTGTGTGTGTGTGTGTGTGTGCATGTGTGTGACCCACACATCTCACTCATTAGGTCCCACAGTAACAGATGGCTGATGCTAGCCTCGCTAATCCGCCAACAGAGTCATCAGCATGGATCAGCACTAAGCAGAGCATGCCAGCTCCACTGCTAACGTGAACGCAATGTCTCCTTTGCTAATGGAGCGAGGAGGGCCACACACACTTTCTCTCCATCATTGTTGTGGCTGGACTGGGCTAATGGTAGCCCAATGTAGGCCACTCAGGGTCCCGGGTGTCTATCAGTCTCCACTAAAGGCTATTCAAACACACAAAGCACTCGCAAAACTACACCCTCTTCACTAGTGCACAATTTCAGGAGTCTGCCATTTTATTACAAGGTGGGAATATAACAGATTCTTGACAACAAAATACAAATTTGGTTAGTTTTTTAGACTCAGTTAAACCTATGCAAACCTATGAAAGAAGGCCCATAGTTAAAGTACTCTCATTTAAGTTAGCTAACTCAACTATAAAAATAATAACGTAAACTATGGAAATTAAGACATTCTTAAAAGGTCTTTGAACTCTAAATTAATATTAAAACTAATCATGATATCGCTGCTGAAAACGCAGTGGACCCTTATACCACAGATCAATATCTCAGTACCAAAGCACTGTATGTTAATATAAAACTTTTTAATAAGAATTATATTATGATAATTACCCGACCGGTGCATGAATGGGCGGGGCTTAACTGCTATAGCCAGAATAAGGATGTATAATTATTCTGTATAAATTATGGTGTATAAATATTCACCATATTTGGACTGTATAGATGGAGGGAGGGAGTAAATGTAGTATTTACAGACTTTTAATTGCAGAAAAGTGATGATATGGGCCCTTTAAGATCATGAAAGAAGGTGTTGCAATATGTAGCAGTAAAACTGCATTACTGACATTTTGTCCGTACAGCTCCAACACTGACTAAGAAAAGTTAACACTGCAGACTTTACTGTGAGCTGTGAATCTGCTCCAACCAATTACATTCTAAATTCGACATTAAAGACAGTCATCAAATAAAGAACAGAGTTGTCGTGCGAACCAGAGCTACTCTGCATATCTCAAATGCAGTGACAGGATTCAAGGTGTCTGACGATGGCATGTTAAATATCACAAATTCAGGTTCGTTAGTTTGCTCATGTGACAGGTGAACACTGATGCAGACTGATAAGAAACCATCCGGATTCGTTTACAGATTCATGCATTTTTCCACTATTCTGTAAAATAAAAAGTTCAATCCAAATCTATTGAATAGTCATTTTGTTTGATGAGCAAACCTGTGAAACGTTAGCCTAAGAAGTCACTTTAATCCTGAATTAGTGTCTCCATTTGTTCTCCATAGTGCTGCAGATTTAACAGTGTGGTCCACTGTAATGATTTCTGTACAGAATTGGGTGCGCGACTCAAATAACACCCAACAAAGCCTAAAGTCACCAAGTCTCAACCATTTCATAAGCGAATGAAAGCTTTCGTAGCACATCTAGGAAAACACTTTGAGAAGTATGATCCCTCAAACACCAGTGCACACTTCTGCGAGAGGCCAGGGAGGGCATGATACTCTGGTTAATGAGTGTCCAAATGCAGCAGGCTCCCTCGGCCCTTCTGCCTCATTGATTGGCCATAGCGGCACAGTGACGCTATTGGCTGGAGCGGCTCTTCTTAAGCGTGAGATGGCTTCGCCTGTCGCCCGGCGTGCAGTTGCTTGGTGACACTGGCAGCCACACCAGTGAGTGAGTGAGGGAGGGACAGAGAGAGAGAGAGAGGGGAAGACAGGGGGAGAAGCAGAAAGAGATGGACAGACAACGGGAGAGACAGAGAGAGGAGACAGAGGGAGGGAGAGAGAAAAAAAATGGGCAAACAGCTAGACAGAGTGCATGAAATCGAGAGAGGGACAGACATTGACAAACACAATGAAGGGGGAATAAAATAGAGAGAGAGAGAGAAAGAGGGGGGAGAAAGAAAAGATAAACCTCATTCCGGTGTTAAATCATCACTCTGTAAATCCAGCGGGAGAGGGCAGATGGGAAGGAAAAAAAAAGAGAAAAATTGAAGTAAAGGGGGGGTGGGGGGGGTATGTAATGTGCACTGTGGCTTTTACACCGCAATGTGCTGTTCACTGTTTTTTTTTAACCTGTCTCAGCTGTGAGGGAGGTTTAGAGCGTATGTGTGAGTGAGTGTGTGCGTGTGTGTGTGTGTGTGTGTGTGTGTTTGTGTGTGTGCCCGTTCTAGTATAATGTAAAGGACTCTTTTGAGCATGGCAGCGCAGCAAGGTCTAACTGATAATAGTGATTTCAATGCCATTGACAGTGAGCTAATAGCGGAGTCTTTTTTTCCGTTCCGCAGTGGACTTGGCTCGCCTGGGTACGCAGCCTCTTTACAAAACAGTACGCAACCTTCACAGACCAAACCAGCAGTGCCACTTTGATCCTGTTTGAATATACGGAACATGCCGGCTCGTTGCGGTGCCATGGAAAGGTAATATTGATGCAGCGCTGAAGACTCTGACCTGAGGTCACCCAGCTTTAATCAGAGAGTGAACAAGAAGCTGCTGGAAAAACTGCAATTCAAAGTGATTGCATCGCTCGGATATGCATGCGTGTGTGTGTGTGTGTGTGTGTGTGTGTGTGTGTGTGTGTGTTATGAGTAACCAGAGATCAGGGGCTCAACCCACACCCAAACAAAGGGCCCGTGACAGATGGCAAAGCAGTGCATGCTGGGATGCGTGGGTCCCCCGGCCGAGAACTGCTCTTTGGCCCTGTGTTGAGTTACCAGATATACAGATACACACAGAAGTGCAGTCTGCCTGAATGAGCCATCACACACACACAAAATATATTTTGTTCGCTAATTGTGACACTGTTATTTGCAAAGCTGTTATCAGAGAGATGCTGCATATGCAAATGAGCCCTCTAACCAATCACTGCTCCAGATGAGTGTCTTTGTGGGTGTTTTGATGCATCAAGATATTTATATTATTTATAATTTCGGACAAAACAGTGCAGTTTCTCCAGATGACAAGCACCTGACAGATATATCAGCTGACCGACCCCACTGACAGCCCATAGTTAGCAGCGAAAACACTGCCGATAATTGTTGACCATTTTCGTTGTGGTATCGTTTGGATTCAAACCCACAATCCCTCAATGACGGGGCGAAATCCTACACAAACACGCAACATGTACTCAAACATAACCAGCACCCGGACAACACCATAACATGCAAACCCTTTACATACAGAAGTACAACAGCTATATTTTTATACATCATTGCTCTTGAAACCTGGAAATTTTTAATTATAAACCGTATGGCACTCCTTGAAGTGTTACTATTTTGGATTCTGGTTTTCTGGAATGGTTTGATGTGAAATGCTCCAAAACTAGTTATGGGAATTCTGGCCTCCTAAAGAGCCCATATCCTTAATTATTATTTTCCTTTTATTTTCCCCCCAAGCTAGATCTATTTATGAGGTTTTATGTGCAGCAATATCCATGTGATCATTTTCCAGCCATGCATCAGGCTGGTTTGTGTACTGTACCTCAATGAGCAGCCTGGGCTGAAACACTCATGAGTGTGATCTGATGAAGCTAAATTGCTGGAGACTAAATAGATGGATATTTGCAAATGCATTTGTTTCCATATAAACATTTTGAAACTGCGTTTACATACCATTAAAATAAAAGGCAGAGGCATTCCATTTTCCATGTGGGTCCTTTAAAAGTGATACTAGCAACAACATGGTAATATCACTACGAAGGACTCACAATCCCAACTTTACAGCTGGGCACCAAAGCTACATTTACATTTATAGCATTTTATCCAAAGGGACTTCCATTCCCTAACTACAGCAACTTGGGACTAAGGGTCTTGCTCAACAGATACCGAACCAACAAACGTGTGTGTGTGTGTGTGTGTGTGTGTGTGTGTGTGTGTGTGTGTGTGTGTGTGAGAGAGAGAGAGAGAGAGAGAGA
>JBBPDE010000107.1:2466841-2478521 GCA_037974605.1 Nannopetersius ansorgii | reverse complement strand
GAGAGGGAGGGAGAGAGGGAGGCAGAGAGAGAGGGAAACAGAGAGAGGGGGGGAGAGAGGGAGAGAGAGGGAGAGAAAGAGGGAGAGAGAGAGAGAGGGGGGGAAGAGAGAGAGAGAGAGGGAGAGAGAGAGAGAGAGGGAGGGAGAGGGAGAAAGAGGGAGAGATAGAGAGAGAGAAAGAGGGAGAGAGAGGGAGAGAGAGAGAGAGGGACAGAGAGAGGGGTCAGTTGTGCTTCTTGGGCTCCCAGTGGTGTGGCATCGCCAGGGATCGAATGTGCCGTTTCCTAATGGTAGGTAAACACTTAGATGTTCCCGTCAGGACCCTCACTGCCTATTACTGTAATATTTCAATGATTCACTGAGAAATCAGAGTCTGAAAAAGGCCAAACAATAAAAATGGACTTTGCTGAACAGCAGCAAACCAGGACTCGCTTTTAAATTTTAACAGAGTAAGAAACAGCAGTCCACGGAAACACTATGTGGCCAAAAATGCATTTAAATAGATTTACAGCTGTGAGAGGGCTGGTAGTAAATGGTAGTAGTGGTAAAATTTATTAAGGGATCTTTTTATTTTATTTAGTTTCGTCGAGGCCACATTTCAATAGCCCTGTGAAACAACATAATCATGCGGTACCCCATCCGTTTCGTGCCAGCCCGAACTCAGGCGCACATTTGGTATGGCTGGGCGAGCATCTGCTCACACAAGCCTGGGCGCACTGTCTAATCCGGGGTGTGTGTAGACTCCAGGAATAGGATGGCGCTGCACCTTCACGCTAGCCTGGATTACAGGCTTTAATCCAGCCCTCTCAATCTGGGGATCTTTTTTTTGAAAGCACAGTGCTAAAAGAGGCTCACTTGGGCCTCTGCTAATCCAATAGAGCTTTGTTTACTCTTCAGAGGCCTAGTTTAACCCAGACTAGCCTCAATCTTGCCTTCAAAAATTGCCTCTTCCTTGCTGTGGAAGGCTGAACAGACCCTGCAGAAAACTGTGTCACCCAGCACGGCCTAATCTGTGTAACAGTTTTACAAGTGAAAAAAGCAATTCTGACTCATATTAGCTTGTGTGTTCAGCTTGCTGCGTCATGAGAAACAGATAGTGAGCGTGATCATCAAAGCGCACTTAGACAGGGCACCATCTGTGTTTCCACGGGGTGAGATCACGCACTAAGAGACAAATCTTTCTTCTATATGGTGGAGGCTTAAAAGATTCTCTTCGTTTTGCTCTGTTCTTGTATCTCTCTCTCTCTCTCTCTTCCATGTCGTTTTTGTGGGTGAAATTAAAAATGTAGAAATCCTGGCTGTGCCGGAGTGCTCTTTGCCAGCGCAGCTAAAATGAAAAGCCTTTTGTGGCAGCAGTGACCAGATTTTAAATGCAGCTGGATCAATAAATAAGAGGGGGCTGTACAAGCACAATCTCAGAGTGTCTTTTAGCATCCCTGTGTGTGTGTGTGTGTGTGTGTGTGTGTGTGTGTGTGTGTGTGTGTGTGTGTGTGTGTGGTGGGAGGGAGGTCAAACACCGTGAGTCCTGCAGACAGCTGTCTCCGTGCAGTAAATTCTCATCCAAAAGCTCCAGCAAAATCCCATCTCATCTCTCTCGGTCTGTCTGTCTGTCTATGTCTCTCTCTCTGTCTGTCTGTCTGTCTGTCTATGTCTCTCTCTTGGGCTCTGTTTCTCCCAGAGGAGGAGCACCATTCCTGCCATTCCTGCAATCTCTGCTATTTCTGCTTCAGGATGCAAATATAGCGATAAGCAGCAGAACAAATAGGCCAAACTACTGGCATTTCCAGCGCAGGCTCCATTATCTCAGCAGGGGCGCTGCAGAGCGGGAGCGGCCTGCCCAACACACAGGCAATATGACAGACTCCTGTAGGGCAAACAACACCAGAGAGAGCAACCGGCACAGAAAAACAACAAGCCTCATCTCACCAGAATAATCCTCCCCAGCAAACCAGCACAACACTGCTGCACGCCTCACTTACAGCAGCCACGAGGAGGAAGAAGCCCAGAAACCGAGAAAGATGGAGAGAGAGAAGGAAGGAAGGAAAGACAAAAGACAGAAAATAGACATGAAATAAAAAAAATAAGCGGAGGAAAAAGGAAAGAGAAAGGAACAAAGTCTAACAAGTCCAAAATCAACATGCACTTTCGTCCTTTGTGTAGGAAATGAAAGAAAGAAAGTCAGACAACGATCAACAAACAAATCAGCAACATAAACAAGAAAATGATCGTCTTAGTGCAAGTGTGTGTGAGTGTGTGTGTGTGTGTGTGTGTGTATACAGTTAAACTTTACATACAAGATCAGCACCACAGATTAAAATCATAAAAAAACTCTAAGAACCTGTTAACCACAAACAAAAACAAAACTTCCTCTGGTTAATGCCTTAAAAAGAGATGTTACTGCAGCATGTGTGTGTGAGTGTGTGTGTGTGTGTGTGTGTGTGTGTGTGTGTGTGTGTGTGTTGAAAGGGGGAAGGCTTGTTTAACTCTCCTACTGTTTTCTTCAGGGAAAAATCAACCTTTTCACCTTGCCTGTGAAAAACAAGAACCCAGACAGCCTACGCAAAAATAACCTTGGGTTTCGTCAGGGATATTCTCACATTGAATGATAAATAGAAGCCCAAGGGACGCTGGGCGAGAAAGCAGCTAATTGCCTGCAACTGAAAGTCGGCCCCTGTGCCTCGTGCGTGTTTATGGGAAAACAGAGGCTGTGTGGTGTGACCTGCTTCTGCAGCCAGCCAAAGGAGGAGTGTATTCATTTAGGAGCACGAGTGTTCTTCCTCTAAAACCACCAGCGCCTCGTTACCATGGATCGACAGGCTGGAGGAAACCAAGACCGGCTTCCGCTCTGCAATTATCAAATCCGCCTTGACTAGCCGATCTCCTGCCGATACCCACACGACGTGATAGTTATGATCATACACACGTTACAAAGGCCACCCGCCAGGACAGCAAACTTGTAAACAAACTGAAGGCACACGCTGCGTCACAAACGTATACTAAACGCTAATTTTAGCTGCTCATAAGTATATACTCACACTCACTTTACAGAAATTCTTCGATTTTTGAGTATGGCATCGATGGTCATGGCCTCAATGCAGTGCAAAGCAAAAAGGGAAGAGATACTCACAGCTGCAGTGTCTTTGAAAATTATTTCTTTTATTTACATTGAATATTGACGTTAAACTGTCTGCAAATAATACACATTCTACATGGTCACAGTTTTATATAGCAGAGAAACTGCCCATTAAAACAAAGCGCTATGTTAACGAGAACTCCACCGATTTCTTTCTGTAGAAACTCTACATTTCGACAGAATTCAGTGGCTGAGGCGTAAACATTCCGACTGATTTAAAGTGAAACACATTCCAGACAAACTTACTGAATGGGATTTTTTTTTTACAGCAGTGGTGACAGAAACCAGGAGTCTCTACCACTTAGTCGCCATTATTCACTGCTGAAAACCAGATTAAAGAAATCAAAGAAAACATTTCATATAACCTTATCTCTTTAACTAGAGCAAACATTGTCTCAGGCATCAGGCAACATATTTACAACCACTTCCTGCGATCGCTTCGTGAGGCACCTTTTAGAGGCACTTAACCCAGGAACACTAGACACTTGGTTACCATCACCACTCTGACCTGGTAGGACCCTCAGAACATAGAATTTTGCATCAGACCCTTTGGATTTTTTTTTTTTTTTTACTCATTAACCATTTCATTGTCCAAAAAGTTTGAAAAATGTAATAGTATGGAATATTACAGCCTATCCTGTGTACAATCGGGAGCAGTTTAAAGTGAAAGCAAATTTATTAAACAAGTGAGGTGTTGGGCAATAAAATCATGCAGCTTGGGCCCTCTTACAGTAGCGCAATGACAGGAGCATTCTTCATGGTTTATAAGGGAAAGCGCAGGCCAGGCTTACTGCTGTCATTGTGAGCCGGATGCAAGGACGGGTACTTTGCTTTGGAGGCCGGCATCATTGACCTGCCAGCATCGCATCTAGTTACTGGCTGATTCATTTGGCAGTTACTGGACGCTCGCATGGCACACGACGGCTTGTATAATCACATCGGCTCATGTGTTTGGGGCCTTTAAAATGACAAGTATTAGAATCAGGTGAAAGTCTTGCAGAGCCAGCACAGTTATTTTACTTACGCCAACACTTGACTGGCATCAATTCAACTGTTGACAATGCAGGACTGATCGATGATTGAACACTCAAATCAAGGCAAACTGAACCGAAAGGAAGCCGTGTGTTCAGTGGAGTGGTTGCACATGCACTAGGCCCAGACTAACAATGAAGGGGAAGAAGAAGAAGGAAAAAAAAAAACACCACCACCATGCTCTTGCCAGTCTCCTCTGATTTGTTCTTGCTCTGTTGAGCACAACCCTGCTTGGCCTAATTTTTGGTTTCCTTGCGTTAAATCTGTTGCTAGATCAGTGTGCCAAGGTGTGTCGCGCTTCACTGAAAGCTGACCACATGGCAAAACGGTGTCAGGAGAAACACAGTCTCCCACAAAATGCTTTTCCAATAAAAGCTTTCAACAAAAGATGACTGTCTAGAGAAAAGTAAACAGTTCTATTTGATTGTAAACCAGTCGTGCTGCCAAAACTATTTTTTTTCCCACTGAGTTGATTTGTTCGCAATCGAATATAAGCATGTTCTCCAATTACAGCCTAATCTATTTAAATGAACCTAAGCTACACTCTTAACACCAAAGCCGTCAGTAGACTATAATATAGTTTAATCCATTAACACACGGTGTATGGTGAATTCACACAGCGCCATTTATTCATTCATTGAGCCTATCAAAGAGCGACAGAGCCAGGCAGTTTAACGGCTCTCCAGTTATTCTTCGTGTATCAGTAGTAGAGGAAAGCCAAGCGGGGTCAGATCATTTTCAACAGACTACTCTTATCAACCACCCCTGTTTTAAATGCTAGAGGATTAGATACACAAGCCGGCGTGCATATGGGATTGGCTGCGCCACTGAAGCTGCCCAAGATTCGCCGGTTTCGGCATGACGAGCCCCACGTCCTACAACCTACATTCGCCCTAATCAGCTTACCGACCAGGATTCTTTTCCCGCAACTTTGAGCAGACATGCAAACAACTGCTTGGGCGCATCTAGCCTATCTCAGGATCCAAATTAAAGCTAATTCCTGGACGCTTGGGGCTCTGCACGGGCGTCTTCTCGTAGGCCTAAACCGTCCATATCCTGACAGGAAAACAACATCCTGCTCCAAAAGTGCGAGTCAGACACTCCAACTGTTGGCTGAGACCTGACAGGGTTTCGTTTTTTTTTTGTTTTTTTTCCTTTTCCACAGCTAGAGATATTTGTGGGTTTGGGTGTGCTTGAGAGAGCACAGTATGAGATCTCTTCAAACCCCAACAGCACAAACAGGTCCTGACAGATTTGTTCTCCCTAATTCGCAGTAAGGGAAACAGCACAAGTATATTAGAGGTCTTCTTCTGTGTGTTCAGCTGCAGCACGCACGTACTCACACACTCACACACTCAGTCGCTCAGTCACACACACACACACACACACTCTCTCTCACACACACACACACACACACAAAGAAAAAGCCAACAATAGACACATTTCTAATGGAAGAGGAGAGTGGGTGAGACTGTTCCGTTTCAATTCACTGATACCGCTAATGGCTTCTTAGCGGTTCCATGAAATCAAGCAGCTGTCAAGTCGATGCATCAGGAGCAGGGAGGAAGAGACGGCATTCCCACAAGAGAAAAGCATCAGCGTCAGGATGTTTGCTTCAACATCTGCTCCCCTGCACTCGCGGCTTTTTTCCCCCCTCGCACAAGCACACATCCAGACAAAGAGATGGGAGACGGAAATGCTCACTTCCACATCTGACACAGACGTTCTGCTAAAACAGCCTCCTGCCCCTTGTGCATAATGGCTGAGGCTCCAGGCTCAATGACTCTGAGGCCTCACCACACTCAGGTACAAAACTGCCACATGACCAGTTCCTGTTAGGAACCTCCCAGTGCTCCATGGTACTACAGCTCTGACTGGCGATGAGGCGGTGCCATTTTTAACGAGTGATTATTAAACATTTTTCAAAAACTACTCAAGAGCTGACCGTTATAATATCAAGCCTCGACCAAAGAGCTATTTCAATCAAGTCATGTGCGGCCCACTAAAGTCAAGATGCCTAATGTGGAAAATGTCACATTCAAAACTAAGCTACTACTATAAGCAAAACTAGCATCTCTTCAACCAGTCCTTAAGCTCTGACGGTCAAAAACCTTCTCACTGAACCTTCTCACACCCCCTCTGGCCACTCAACACTACAACAGATGCTTTTATCCACTACTGCCAATCAACCTTCATTCACTTCATCTGCCCGTCACCTTTTGCATAGTACCCTGCAATACACCAGCCATGTGTACAGACTGATATCAGCTTTAAACCTTGGCACCATTAAAATAACATTTCGTGTTTTCCCTCCAGCAGTTCCACAAACCTTACCAGTGGGCGCTTTCTGGGATAATCCTCTTAAATAAATAATCAATTCGCTTAATGTTCCCCAGTTATTATGGCAACCCGGATCCTATATTTGCACTTGTTAACTATGATCTAAGTCGCATAATAAAAAGCAATAAACATTATAGCCGACTCTTCCAAATAGGTATGTGCCCTGGGGACCTCTTACAATCATTTATAAATACAGATGATTTATGAATGCATTAGAGTCGCCTTTGGAGGGAGGGGAAACAAAAAAAAAGGTTTTAGTAGCTAAAATCCATAGAATAAACAACTTTTTAGACACGGAAGAAGCAGGGTTTGGAGGTTGGGGTTGTGTATAATTTAATTGCAATTATGATCATATCAACACGCTGCGTCTTGAAACAGATCCAGACGAACAACAAAAAATGTCAAGCTACAAAATTACATCATCGAGCAGCCTGGCACGCAGGTCGAAAAAACATCAAGCGCTGATGTCACTCGGTCCACCTGTAAACACGCTGTAAAAAAAAACCTCCTTTTTATAAAGGTTTACTAAAGTGTTATGTTTGTCTTTGCGGTCGATGTGGCGTTTTACATTTCTCAAAAAAAGAATCGCAATGCCACTCTGTGTGCGTGTGTGCGTTACAAAAACACACACCATGCAACAAAGTGACTGCTTTCCACGAATAACGCTAAATATTTGCTTAAAACTTCACATGACGTCACCGTCGGCGCTCCAGCCGTTTCTAAAGTTTTGCTGGGCTGGGAGAGGGGGACCGGGAGCCGGTTCTGGTCCGGGGGACGGAGAGATCCGGCCGAGCTCGAATTAACCAAGATGGCGAGAGCCTTGTTGTTTAGAGGGCAGGGGAAAAATGGAGGATATTGTAATATACACAAAGGGATAAATTTCAACAACTCGGCCAGGCGGCAGCTGCTTCTCTTTAAGGAAGCGACGAAGATAAGAGAAAAGAAAACCTCCCCCTCCAACACACACACACACACACACACAGCAGCCAGGCGCCCTCACAGCGAGCCCACGGTTTACAACAGAATAAAGCGGCGAAAAGTGCGATAATATGCACAAGAAAGTGTATAAACAATTCCTCGCCTTGTTGTTTTTCCCCTTTAGAGAAGAGCTGCTCGCTTTTTGCCATCACGGACATTAAACAGAGCAGAGGAAGCGTCGCTCCCCTACCTCCGACCCACTCTCCCGCACCACGGCTCCACACACGGCTCTTTCGCCCCGGAGTGATAGAAAATAGCCTTTAAAAAGCTCCTCACGCCACATTTAACGTCCACCTGTACCAGGGAGCGCTCAGAAACCTTCCAGAACCGACCAAAGTGTTTTATTGAATAAAAACACACGGCAGAGGGCACAAAGGCAGGATCCCGATCAAGTCGCCACAACAGCTCGCCTCGCTTCGCCACGGGGAAAAAGTTCCCTTCTGTGCGTAAATACGACCAATATTTATCAATACCAGCATCTCAAACACGACATTTATCCGTTTCAACAAGTTTTGGCTTTAACAGACGAGTGTTTTTAACGCACGGGCTTAAAGAAGAAACTGGAGTTAGCCCCTCCGCTAGAGAAATCCAGCCCAATAACAGACAGCTCTCTTTAAAATCCACAAACTTACCCCTCTAGTGTGTGTTTAGGTTTTTTTTCGGGTTTTGGATACTTCGTTGCGCGTAAATCCCGCTTCGGTTTCCTTTCCGAAGTACCCCTCTCTTTCTCTTTCTCTCTCTCTCTCTTTCTTTCCTTTCCTTTTGCTGTGTTTTGTGAGCGGCCGGTGTAGCAGGAGATGATGAAGAAGGGAATTGGGCAGTAATTGAGTCTCGGTGTGAGTGACTGTGTGTGTGTGTGTGTGTGTGTAAGAGAGGGGGGGTTTACTTACGGACGGCAGATTGAAGGAGACTCCTCTCAAGGTTTATTCTGCCTCACTTCAAGGAATCGAAGTGACGTCACCTGGCGAGTCCTTCCTCGCAATAAAACTTTCATTCTTACTTTCGAGACTTAAATGAAGACATTAAGTGGAGCTCAAATGTTCAAACCGTTCTCTCGGTTCTCTCTCTCACACACACACACACACGCGCGCGCACACACATACACAAACACACACAAAACAACAACCGCTTCTTCAGTGACCTGCTGCCTCGCACGGTGTGTTTGATTCCTAATGAATTGTGAGACATAAACGTAACCAAAAACGAATGTCTTTGTTTTAAGTTTGTTTTAACTACCCAGAGACTCCTTTCTCGTGTTGTTGCTTCCATTTATTCAAGACTGCTACCTTGAAATGTCCCGTGGAACAAAAAAATTATGATAATAGTAATAATAATAATAATAATAATAATAATTAATCAACGCAGATTCATTTTTTTGTTGTTCAGCTTAATGTGTGCAGGATATGGAAACAAAAGACAAATTCTGTCAAACCTTGGAGATGTTTTTTCCCCCGCTCTTAATGGGCAGACAGGATGACTGGAATAAAAATTGTAAATCTATATTCCAGATATATAAAAATGATGTTAGATAAACAATGGGGCAAGTCAAAGTTGATTTTCGCAACATCCAAACTTCAGATTAGGGATTACAGATTAGCACTAATCCTTTCAAATTATTTAAAGGGGCCCAAACAAGGTGATAATGTTTGAACGTGCAGGGCTGATGTCATCCTGTTGCTGTGAATGAAGACTTTCATGACCCCCCTGCCACCATCACCACCACCTCCAACACTCTCTGGTTCCAAATAAAAAGATGGAATAATTGGAACTGTTACGTTTAGCATGGCACCCATTGATCTCTCATTTGAATTACACTCGTAGGCTTTTTGCAGCGGCGGTGGCGGCCGATCGGGGTACAGGGCGGCCATCTGTGCCTAATTGTGTGCCTTTTCTCCCCCTGCCTCCGCGCCTTACAATCAGCAACAGGCTGAGGAGGGGCCTTCTGACCCAGACTGGGACGTGGAAGGGTGGTGGGGGGGAGGCGGGGACTGGAGGGGGCAAAGGGGGCCAGATTATTTCATTCAACAAGAAAACAACAACAGGGGGTGGGGGTGCCACTCCTCAGCAGAGAGCCAGAGAGAGGGGCAAGGAGGAGGAGGAGCAGAGAGAGAGAGAGAGAGAGAGAGAGAGAGAGAGAGAAGGGCAAACTCTCCAGAGTTTAGCCCCCACAGAGTGCGCAGATGATGCCACCATTCATGGGCCGGGGCTCACACATGGCGAATTTTTTCCCCGCAGTGAGACAAACAGACAGCCCCCTTTTAGGCCACATTGCAACTCCCGCTTTGCCATTTTGCCTCGATTACTGGCTTTAGCACACAAACATGCACATTCGGGGCTCTTCTAATCAAAATCAGACCCAAGTTCCACAACCGCATGTTTGACAGTAGTAATAACGCAGGCTAAATTATGATTGGTACATGCAAGCTATAAATGACTGTAATTCCAGCTACATTCAGAAAACATTGGCTCATTTAGCAAATTATGTGTAGTAATTACATATGGAATTTGCCTAATATACATGAGAAAAAAAGAAGAAGCATAAATATAACACTGAATAACATCCTAAATGACTGTAATCCTGGTGACGTTCTGACCCATGCGCTTTCCACGCGTTTCGCTAATCCCTTTAACAGTTTTGCTTATACACACCTGCAGAAGTATTAGAACAGTGACATTTTTTCCCCTTTTATTAATTTGTAATATTTTACATTCAGATTTAGAAAGAAAGGCCAGTCTTAAAGGGCCGTTCCACAGATTGTTCAGAATTTCAGCATAGTCAGGCTGTTAAGGTGTAAACGTGGTTTGATGAGAAATGCTCAGTTCTTGAGCAACGTACAGAGAACAGAACTTGTTTACACCAGTGACAATAGGAACCACAAGCCTGGAGAGTTTAATGCCTCTAAAAGCTCCTTCACAAAAAGGTATTACATGAAATGGTTACGAGTACATTATCTCATGCCTGAGAGATTGTTTCAGGACAGTTTCAACATAAGCCTTAGGGCTAAAACGCATTTTTATTAAATCTATTCATGGTGGAGTGCTGCAGAGTGTACTATGGCATAATAGTCCCTTTTAAAACTTATTTCATGCAGATTTACTGCTATTTTACCATGAACAATACTGCATGTAGTCTCACTGCTTCAATCAAATGAATAAACTCACTACATTTGCACTTTAGACATCACGATCACTGATTCCTATCTGAGTCAATACGTTTCTCTACAATGAACTTTTTCACATCACACTGCTCTGAATGACTTTGTTCACATCTTAGCCACTTAATTATGCATAAATATTGTGAAATTAAACGTAAAGCAAATGAAAGTTGCCATTTGAAAGCCTTTTCCTTAAACACAGTAGGTGCCTCTGCTTGTTCTATGGTCTTGATATGTTCCTCTGAGATTTTCTGCCAAGCCTTATCACCAGCCTCTTTCAGTTCTTGCTTGTTTTGGGTTTTTTGCTTTCAGTTTCTTCTCAACAACAGAAATGCTCAGAGGGATTCAAATCAGAAGACTGACTCGGCCAGTTTAAGACTTTCTACTTTTTCTAACTGCCAAGTGTCTTGGATATGTGTGCAGTGTGTTTCAGAATATCGTCTCACTGCTTTATGATCTTCGACCCAGTGAGTTTGGATCTGGTTTGTTTGAACACGAGAAGATGTTTCCATACGCTTCCAAATTCATTTCTCTGATAGAGGTAATCTCTTAAATAAAGAGTCTGCCTCTGGGCAGCCCAATGCCCAAAGAATGACACTGTATCAGAGCCATTTGCACACTTTTCCATTTCCATCAGTTTCATAAAATTTTCCAGACTTGCTCCGGATCTTCTGTTCTCAATCTTTGCAAATTCAAGCCAGGCCTTCCTGTTATAATGTAGCTTCTGCATTTCTCCCTTTCAGTTCTCTGTAAGAGGTTCAATATTCTAATTTACTTTTGTATATTCCCCATACATTGACACCAGTGTGTATTTAATAGTGATACTCCGATTGATCGGCCACCGATCATGATCGGCCGTTACTGGCTAAAAATAGCTTGATCGGCGAACCCCAAAAGCGCCGATCAAAAAAGCCATCACTTGATGTAAATTACTCGCGACTTTTTCACACGTGCAGCCCGGCGCCCAGGTAAACAGCAGCAGAGCGGAGCTCACCAGCGGCAGCATGAGTTCTCCCGTCTGGAAGTGTTTCAAAGTGTCCGA
>JBBPDE010000107.1:2421073-2455051 GCA_037974605.1 Nannopetersius ansorgii | reverse complement strand
TCTCTCTCTCTCTCTCTCTCTCTCTCTCTCTCTCTCTCTCCCTCTCTCTCTCTCTCTCTCTCTCTCTCTCTCTCTGTATTATTTATGTGATCACTATTGTTGTATTTTTAAGCCATTAATATTAATATGTGAACATTAATAAAACATCATTAGCCTTTATATCCATTAGCCTTATTTACTTGTTTACTCTTACTTACTTATTTACTCATTAATACTGTTAGATTAAAAAACTCTGGCATCATGCATGACTGCTGCCAGTATCTAGTCCTTAAAGGCCCCATATTCCATCATTTTATCTTCATATAAATATATTTTACAATACAGATGTCCATATTTTATATTTCTAGATCGTATACTTTACATTTTATACTGTACTGTTGTTAAAGCAAATTTCCCACTTGTGGGGCTGATAAAGGTTTATCTTATCTTATCTTATCTTATCTTATCTTATCTTATCTTATCTTATAGCATGTGGTTTTGTTGTGGTTTTACGCTCCAAAAATAGTCATTCATTTTACAACCAAATGAAACTGCTGAAGCTGCTTTTGTTACTGTGCCTTTAAGACTGATGTATGTAATGAACTCTGTTCTGATTGACTGCCCTGTATTGAGCCTCCTTCAAAAAAAAGGCTGAAACATTCCTTACAACTTCAGAGGGAACGGGTTGAGATTTACACACACACACACACACACACACACACACACACATACACACACACACACACACACACACAACCCCAGGCTATGCATGTAGTCTTTATAGAGACTCCTGTTGTGTGGACACATGTAGCACATACTCAAAATTCTGCACAAATTAAGCACTATTATGGTCAGTTGCCCAGTTGCTCTAGGCCCCCAGTGCCATGGGCCCCAGTATGAATGCCCTCTTAGCAGTTAAGGTTAAAACAACAAAAAAAAATAAATTTTCTTCAGACGTCTTGGGTTTCAGCAATTTAAGGGGAATTTCATCAGGTTTCCTTAAATTTGTTCAGAGTGCTTCATTGTGAAATGCACCATTCTGGAGATTCTGAGTCAGAATTGTTCACAGTGATAGAAACCAGATGTCTTCCGTTTCTTATAAAAAGAAGCTACTTTAAAGTCACAGCAAGGAATTACATTATAGTATTACAAATATGCGGCGATATTGTTCATTGGTGGTTTTACTATACAGTTTTGGTGTAGAAGATGGTTGTAAAAATCTATTCAGTGTGGAATGTACATACAAGGCTCTGTAAGGCATAATAGTACAAAAAGAAAATTATCATTATCATTTTCCCATTATCAACACCGCATATCAAACTCAGGTCATTGGTTGTTTTGGACAGTAAATAAAATAATGTGAACTGCATTCAAGACACTGTCACCTCTGGTTCCTATGGCCACCACATTTCATCATGCAGAAATTAAAAAAAAAAATCTATGGATTTCCCCTTTAGAATATATAATAAATTATTCATATTAGAAGCCATCAGAGTGCTTAGCTCCAGCAAATGTTCATATTGGTCAAGCATCAGTACCACTGGCTTCTGCTCCATCTGATTCCACACCAGGACTAGGATTCAGTCTCTAAAATCAATCATTTTGAATGTCTTGTGCACATAAACAGGGGAAATCCTAGTGATTTCAGTGAAAGCCAGTAAAAGAGGATTTAGTGAAATGAAATGAGTAGAAGATCTGTGAGACTGACTGCGCTTGTGTAAAGAAAATCTGATTCCTTACAATCAATTGCTTTATTTTTCTACTGTTAAAGAAAACACCCAGTATCAGTTTTTGATATCGATCAAGACCGACACTTAAGTATTGATCAGCTTTTTGCCCTGAAGTGCAGAGCGTGTTCAAGGAAATCCCTCTTTTTCTCCACTATTCTTCAAAGCTGACTATTGCAGCTGATTTGAAGCGCTGATCTAAATGTGAAGTCTTAATGCGACGCGCTGTAACGCACAATGCAAGGAGGTAATCGACGTTTGTCTTCCCTCGCCCGTCCCTTGAATTTCAATGTTTCACGCCAACTGTCAGGCCGCATCAAACCTCTCTTTATGCAAAGCAGTGTCTGCTTTAATTATTAGTTTCAGGTCAGTGCAGCCTGCGCTCTAGGCAGCGAGCGGGGCCAGACATTCGCAGGAGCCTCCATGTTGTCTGATCAAAAAATAGGCCATCACCGCCGTGCCGAGAATGGCCACGTCTCATCACCCCAGCAACAACGTGAGTGTGTGTGTGTGTGTGTGTGTGTGTGTGCGCGCGCGTGCGTGCGTGCGTGCCCGCACGAGTGTTTGTGTGTGCGTGTTTATCCCCCATGAGCCATCCATCTCCACGCAGCAGGGTGGTTTTGGGTGGAGCACACATAATCACAGCAGTCACTGTACACCTGGAGGTCTGCGAAATAATAAACAGCGTTCAGGTCGTGGTTTCTCTGTGTGTTTTGCTCAGCTCTGCAGATCTAAGAGCCCGGCGCCTTTTCCAAGGAGAAAAACAACACGAACGCTCTTCACGGACGTCTAACGGCAATAGGGCAATAAGAGAAGCACAGTAGAAATACTTGTAAGCTCGTTTAAGGATTCGCAACAGCAACCATGGCATTTTTTTTTTCATTAGCGGCTGAGGAGATAAAGCCAAAAAATCTACTGTACTGCATTTCAGGAGTAGAAAATACTACACTTTATTATAGCCTACTGAATTATTATATTGAACGCTTAGTACTTTACTGGAGTATTGCTGAATAATTGTACTTTAATTTCAATTGCATTACAAAAAAAATCACATTTCAAAGTACACCAGTTTTCTTTTTCTCCTGCCATTTAGCTAAACTGAACTTCACAGGAGTGTGTATCGACAATATCACCACAGTTGTGAACAAGCTTAAGCGCTCACAAGCATTTCTTTTACACGTTTATGCATATAAGTGCCCAAACTGCATCAAATGTACTTTCCCCCTCCAACAAAGTACTACTGTGTGAATGGAATGATACCGTTGTTGTGAAAAAATGGTAAAATGCTTCCCCGGGATGGACCACCTGTAAAATCTCCAATAGAATTCATCAGTGGTAAACAAAACTGTCAGCGTCTGCTCATTTGTATTTGTACTGGGACTGCACTATATTTATTAGTCCCCACTCACACCACCACAGCACTGAAGACAGAAACCTATGCGAGTTTAATTCTGGCTCCAGATAATCCACTTTTAATTGTGATTTTTCATATAGCAGCCAGAACCCCTGGTCAATTTCTTCCTTGTCTTGAATACTCTCAGCCATCCAGGGCATATTTGGTCTACTGCGACTGAAATTTCTTTTGTTTGAAACATTTTGGTGAATAATAATAATAGTCATATGTCATGTGAACGACTTGCTGCATCTGAGGAGCAGAAGCTCAACTACAACTTGATGGTCTTTTCCCTCTAAATGACTACACTAGTATGCGCTGCATATATGATACAAAAGATACTCTAGACAATGTTCCTTCAACCAAAGAACAGCTGAAAACACCCACGAACGATTAGAGCTTTTTCCAAAGAATGACCATTTACTGGCAGGCATCTTGAGAAACTTTTCATTCTGCATCACAAAAAGAGTGTAAATACAATTGTGGGCAGGCAGTGTGACTGAGTCACCCTATCGACCAATAACAGGCCTCGCTGCCACTGTTTTAGACCAGTTTAGACCGAGTGATCAGTCTGTGTTTATGACCTCTAGTGAATGAACACAATTGTGTCCAACATGCATTTGTTGCAGTTGAGGTTCCACTTGGAAAGTTCAGCGTCCAGATGCTCCTTCGCTGGCACTTTCTTCACTCTGGGGGAAGGGCAGGCTGCAGTGGTCACATGAAAAGGCGCTGGCTGGGGAAGCCTGTGCTTGCCTCGCCTTCTATTTCGGAGTGCATGTTCCAGGCAGAAGTGGCGCGCGCTGCCACTCGGAACTGTGCCCCTATTGTGTCCCCTAAGAAAGCGTGACCCTCTGTGGTCCGTTTCGAGGAGCAGAAGACCCGGGGGGAGAGGGGGAGCGTCGAACATTAGTAGGTTTTTTTAAACCGGGGCCAGAGAATTTCCCTTGCCTCAATCCATATGTGTCCTGGATATGTACTACTGGGGTGCATTTATCTCCTTCTTAATCTTCTGCCTATAAAAAGATGCTTAAAGGGCCCATATCAAAAATGTAATTAGTACAAGTAATAGGAGTTTCACAACATGCCGTTCACTGCCCAGTCCAAACAGTTTATTTATAGAAACACAGCTGCGAAAAAAAAAGGTCAAGTTTTGAATTATTTATTTTTGTGATGTCACAAAAGCCAACACATTTACATAAATACTTTAATACATTCAGCCTACGGCAGGTTAGCCTTCCCGTTTACACTGATCAGAAGGAGTGTTTAACTTTGGTTTCTGAGGAAGGCACAATACAGGGGAGCCATTTAAACCACAGATCATTTACGTAGATCACTCTTAGAGGCACAGTAAGAAAAACAGTTTTTGTGTCATTCTACTGAACGTGAGGTTGGAAAATTGGGGATGTAAAAAAGTAAATTAAACTCGCACAAACGTACACAACTAGCATAATGATAATACAGTAATCCCCCACTTTTTGCGGGGGTTATGTTCCAAGAGCACATGCGTATGGTGATAAACCCTGTTGTTGTGTTTTGGTCAAAAAATAATAAATGCCTAAAAATGCCTATTTTTATAGTGTAAACCCTAAATATACCCCCGAAAATGGTCCCGGAACAGTTTCATTTCATTCATTTCAATTCCCTTAAAGAAATGTAATGGTAAACCCATATTCACCTCTTTAAATTTAAATTCCTCGCCGAGATATGGAACACAGACGGTCGCTGGACAAAAGTATTGGGACACGGCAGGGAGGTGCATGGTTTTCGGGGAATAACCCCTGATCTACTCGGGCTAAAAATACAAATGAAGGCTCGTTGGAAAGGTCTCCTAGAGATCAATCGAACTGTGGAGTTTGAAGTGTCTGGGGGCTTGCACCATGGAGAAATCGTGCATGGAGCATGGGGGTTCAACCCTTGTGTGGAATTAAAAAAAAGTGCTTCCAGGTCGACTACAGTCTGTCTTGAGTCCCCTTGTGTGTAAACATCCAGAAAAAAAATATATTTATAGCTGCAAAAAAGCAAAAAATCGCGGAGGATATGACTAAATCCACGACCCCTGATCCGCGTAAAACTGGGGGATTGCTGTATTGCACTGTATATGTCTTAATATAGTGGAGTGATGCTACAGTGCTATAAGATTTGAAACAAGCTGGAAATCTAATTTCTTTCACTCTTTCAACGGTGATGTGTGACCATAGCCTACCCATCAAAATGTCCAAAAGGTTTGTAGGTGTTTCTTACTCACTGTTCAAGTCCCCGTCGCTACAGTAACATCTACTGTTTTAGTAAGACTTTATATTGCTGTGAGGGTTTTATTGCACTTAGCCAGCTTTAGATATTTGATTGTCAGGTACTAATGTTGGAAGACAAACCCAACTCATCAATGTATTGGATGGAGCTCCATCACTGTAATGCTGGGGGCTTTGTACCCCTCGAGTCGAACCTTGGCCTCACAGCTTCTCCATTATAATGGCAGAGCCTTTAAGAGTTTGCATAATATGTGTGCTCACTTATGCATCTTTGTCAATAGTAGCTGCACCTTAAAGCATCTGAATCCACCCATTAGAAGCAGGGTTTGGATACTTTTGAGCACACAGTGTGAGTCCCATGCTCCTTGGAAGGCGTGGGAAAACTTTGGTGAAGGAGCGCGAGGTCTGATGGTGGAAAAAGCAGAGTGGGCTCCAGGCATTCCTTTGTGATTACACATCTGTGCAAAAGGAGGCCAGACATTCTTTTCAGCTGTATCTGAAGCCTGCTGACTTCTACCCCCGATCCCTCCTATCCCTCCCCTCTTCATGTGGAAAAAAAAAGAAAAGGATCTGTGAATGTTGTTTTGGTCGAGGCTTGAGCAGGGCTCTTCAAAGCATCTGCCTTCAGAGAAGCACGGTCCCACACACCACCAAGTTTGGTCTTCATGGGTGCCCAGTTCTGGTATAGGGCCAGCCCAGAACAGATTTAAGCACAGGAAAACATACAATGTGCAAAAATATTCTCATGCTGGCTATTTCTGTTACCTGCAGTCTAAGCCTAGTGGAGTTCAGCCTGTGTAGCAGGAGGCCGAGCATGAAAACCAGGGCCAGAAACCAGCACAGCTACTTCATTAGGGGCATTCTGACCTACAACTACTTTATTATATTTTGGGATGAGTTAAATCAGTTTCATGTTGTTGTTAATCATTTTCTAAATACAACACCCAGCTTGCTTTGCAGAAGTGTGTCACACAGCAGTTTGGGTTCCCCGAGTTCAATAAAGAAGTGCACAGATGTTAAAGCTAATAGACAGACATGATATTTGGCTTCCTTGCAGTGATCTTGGCTAACTTCTGCATTAGCCAGTGCCATGTTATCATTTGACATTCCATGTAATCCATGTAAGTGTTTGACATTCTTAAAAAGCTCAAGATACAAAATTTTCCTAATCTTTATTTATTGAAAAATCTACTTTAAAAACACTGCATCTGTGCTATGTGTGATGTTGAATTAGTAGAGTTTAAGCATTCATTTTATTTAAAATGGGGGAAATGGGACAATTTAACTAAAACCTCACTGCAGGCTGGTGCTAACCTCCACCCTACAATTAGCACTGAGAGCACCTTTCTCTAAAATCTCAAATCTGCAATATAAAAATGCATTAGCATGTTCATTTATTATAAAAGCTTGTAGGAGTTAGTGTACATGCTGCATTAAGAGTTAAGTACAATAGCGTCGATGTTTATTATTCTAATTAATGTCTCATTATCACATTCGCAGGCATTTCTAATTACCTCTGTGATAGGATAAATACCATGTGGCTCCATGCAAACAAGACTCGCAGTGCAGAGGACAGGGAGAACTGGAGCAGCACACTGCCCTCTGCTGCCCAAATTAAAGCAATGACTAAACCATTTTTAAAACCCAAGCCTGCCTCGACTACATGAACAAAAGTATTGGGACACACCTGTTTTTCAGGGTTTGGGCTAAGCCCATTATTTCCAATTAGGACGATCTTAATACTTCAGCATACCAAATCATTCTGGACAACGCCATGCTTTCAACTTTATGGACACAGTTTGGGGAAGAACATTTTCTATTCCAGCATGATTGTGCCCCAAAGCACAAAGCGAGCTCCATATAGACATGGTTGGGTGAGTTGGAAGAACTTGACTGACCCGGGCAGAGTACTGACCTCAACCCCATGTAACACCTTTGGGATGAACTGGAACGAAGATTGCGAGCCAGACCTTCTCGTGTAACATCAGTGTCTGACCACATATATGCTCCACAGAAGGAATGGGGGGCACACTCCCACAGAAACTCTCAAAACTCCTGTGGAAAGCCTTCTGAGAAGAGTGGAAGCTGTTATAGGCGCAAAGGGGGGAACAGCTCCATGTTAAGTCTATGTATTTGAATGCAATGTCATTGAAGTTCCTGTTGGTGTAATGGCCATGCGTCCCAATACTTTTGTCCTTATAGTGTATTTCAGACTGTCATTCAAATCCATGATTTTAATCAAGTTGGATATTTTATTTTTACATATGTGTGGTATTTAGTTTGCTTTTTATTGAAGTAGACTCACTAATTACGGATGGATTTAAATAATTTAAAGTTCAGTGTAGATAGTGAAGCCCCTCCATCACAGGATGTGCAATATAACCCTAGCTATACTCTAAAAATAACTGTTTTTCAGTATGTGTCATATACTTATCATAATACTCTGCAATATATCTTGATGTGCAATACTTGTTACCTATGTGCAATACATTTCCAAATACTTCTTCTCTCTTGAGAACTGCATTTTTGTAATTTCAGTTACGTACTTAGACGTAACTGTCTATTCTATTTATTGTACAGAGTGATTTAGTTTGAACTTAAACTATATTCTCCTCTTAGTATACTTTTTATTATGGGTAAGTTAATATATTTCTAGTATATTTTATTGTATATTCAGGTATTTTATTCTGTATTGTTCTGTCTTGTGTGAGTGTGCAGTCGTGATGTGAACAATTTCCTCCGGGAAAAATAAAGTTCTATGATTCTGATTCTGATTCTGATATTAAAACAACACAAGAATGCAGACCCCAGCGAAAAGGGCGTGACAGATGATTGTGTTCGCATGCTCATTGGCTGAGAGACATGTCAATCATCCTTCTTAACGAGCAGGTGTCTTCTTGCACTGCAAATCACGTGACCTCCCCTTTATCAACACACGGACGCCATTTATGCTAACAGCAGAGAGACGGAAAAATCAGAGGTGAGACACTTGCGTGACGTGACACGGCTGTAAATTGATTTTCTTGCTCTTTCAGCGTCGTATTTCGTAAACTGGGTGTCCAAATACATTTTCACAAAGGGCAAACTGCAGCACTCTACTGCCACTGTTTGCTTACAGTCTCGTTTTAGCGGCTAAAAGTTGCCGGAGTTTGTTAGCTTAGCTGTCTAGCGTAGCTTGTTAACACGGACGAAAACAAGGCCTGGAGCTTTCTCCTGCAGACTGCTGACAAAAATAAACCAATCCTTTTGGATTATGGAAACTTGACACCGCATGACAGTATAGGGAATGTACTTAAAATATTTTTGTAAAGTGGAAATCCCAGGTTGCTACGTTAGCCAAATAGCGAAAGAGGTATATATTTGAGTTGCAATTTGAGAACCAGCATACAAGACAACAATTAAAACGGGTTATAATCGGGCAGTTTAAGACACCTTTGCCAACTGTGTTTTTCGAGTTAGACGAAATCCACAGTGTTTCATAGTGACTAGACCTTGCTGTCCCGAGGCCAGAGACAGACATTTTGAAAGGTCAGTTTAATGTGTGTGTGCTGGTTCGACTAATAGTCTCGCCTAAAACGTTTTGAGCTGCTCAGGCATCACAGAACATGACATGATCATTTCACCAGCTGGTATTATAAATCCTGTACTGTACTATGGTGCAGTACTTCTATAATCATGTAGAGGGAGGAGCTACCATCAAAACACTTATTGGAGAGCTTCAGCTGTGCTAAAATGTCTAATGCTGCTGCAGGGAGGGTCCTTTAAAAGAAAGTCAGCCAAGTAATCCTGTGAGAGTTTGCACAGCTTTGGTAAGCTCAGGCTGTTGACTTGCACTGGTTACACAAGAACTGGGTGTACCTTTTGCCACACAGAACAACGACGTTCCTCAACTTGCAATTACATTCTATTATAGGAATAATAAGTTAGGACTCTCACTTAAAGTGTAATGTAACTTTCTAAGTCGAGTGATATTTTTCCCACGTTACAGGATTGCACAAACAAGAGACATATGGGCAGCATTTTCTTCCTTCCCCTTCTAGAAGTTCCTGTACGCAATGAAGTAATGAAACGCACTGAAGGGTTGGGGAATGTTCTGGATAAAGTTAGGGGTCTTGGGGTCTGTGGATCTCCGCCTTCTCTGCAGGCTCTCTCTGGGGCAGATTAAGTTTAGCACCACTCTTTTAGCAAATGTGAGTTGGAATAGCAAGAGACCTGAAGCACAAAGCTTAAATCATCAAGGCAAGGGTACTATTTCAATACTATACTGTAGAGGCATATTTATAGAGCAGCCGAGGGCGGTTCTGTATGACCAGTCTAAAGGACTTAGTAAAGTGAAAACAAACCATGTGTGAGTTGTCTAGAATGGTGTCCTAATGCAAACAAGATATGCCCAATATGTAATCAGGGTTTGGCTGTTTTATCTTAAACACTCCTAAATCATAAAATGGGATTATTTACAACTACTTTTTGCGTTCTTGGAAATATCACAAACGCATGAGTGTACCCTGGTCCAAGGTCAATGATATGATCTTCTTGAAGCCAGCATGGTGTTATCATGCTGCGCGGTTGCCATTACTGATGACAGTGAAAACGGTCATACTGAGTCATGTTTTTGTTAAAGGTGCGTGACTCAGTTTTTCGTCCTAATTCATTTGCATGCTCAATTCGCTTCAAGAACTCCACCAGCCTTTTATCTGCAAGTCTGGTATGATCTGATACCACCTGTTTTGTTTTTTTTGGGTTTTTTTTTTTTCACAAGTTGTTTAACCACTTTAGCTCCACTCTCAGGGTATCTTTGATTGTTTCTTTCAGTGACACTCAGCAATGGATTCAAAGCCGCGCCGGCTGCCGTTCACCATCTCCAGCTCCTCATCCCTGTCCTCGCCTTCGCCCCTCTCCTCTTCTTCCTCAGCTCTCAGTGCTAGTCGGCTGTATGGCAGAGGAAGCGTTCTGGGAAGTGATCGCTTTGGTAGGGGAGGCGCAGGAAAATTGGACTCCGACTACCAGGTACTCAGTCCATGTGCAATGCCACAGGTGAAATGTTTTGTCCCGGGCACCCTGCGGAATATGACACTTTGGTTGGGTTGGGCGTGATTTTGTAACGAGAATACACTTCTAGGGGGAAACTTGCTCAACTTGATTTCCCTGCTCAAACACACTTGGTTCAACTCGCCTGTTAACTGTCAAGTTTAGCGAGTGTGTTTTGAGGGGAGCTACCAAATTGTGCTGGACACTGTGCCTCCAGAACTGGATTTTGGCACCTTAGTCCTAGTTTCTTATGAATGGCTCCAGACAAGATCCATCAGAGACCACTTCTCAGAGGCAGCACCATACTTTCTTTTGCAGTAACTCAACTGATGCTGCTCCTGTATATTGTCTTCAAAAATTACTAAACTTTAAAATGATTTATGACAAATGTTTTTGTTCATTTAAACAGCTTTGTAAAAACAATATAGTGTATTGGGAAAATGTGCACACATTAGAAGAGGAAGTCCCCTTTGCAGGAAAATAACTGTTGCCACAGTGTAAAATTATGGCCTCCTGTGTTGAGATGGAAAGCTGGAAATAGATCTGTGGGTTATGTTAGCCACGTATGCTCTGTTAGCATCTTGCTCTCAGCAGTCTTGCTGTGTCCATGTGAAGCTCATGTTACACAAGCTTGAGTTATTTTTTTTATAAGCCAGACCAGATTGCTGTCCCCTAATGGGAATCAGCCAGCTTGGCTCAGAGTGTCTGGCTAGATAAGGTTACTGGAGTTGTTTTTGACCCTTTGAGTGTGTGGGCAGATGACATGCAAAACAAGTGATAACTAAACACCATGTCATGTCAGTATCCAGGGTGAACACAAAGTGCTTTTAAACATGGCTTGTCGTCTCTAACCTCCAAAACACCTTTGTTTGCTTTAACCAGACCAAAGGTGTTTTTAACATGACTTGGAGGACGTAGTGTTCCTTTATCCTTTTTGTGAAACATGTGAACAACTTTAAAAGTTTGGTGTTTTCAATGCATTATCAACATATTTTTGGCTCAAAAGATTTTAAAGCTCAAAATTGTCATTTGAGTTAAGTCATGCCCCTTTTGCAGCTGCCTTAGCCTTGTTTTATATAGTGTCTTTAACATAAATTTTGAATGGTGTACTAGGAAAAAGTGCTGAAACTTAAATCTATCTTAAATTTACTTGACATAACATTTTATTGAAAATGCATGCAGATAACTTTATTAAATCAGAGAACTTAATAGCAATTCAATCTCTGTGGCCGATTTACATGGGGCATCTGTTAAGGTTAATGTTCTGGAGCAGACCATTTTGGCAGCAGCAGAATTCCTTCATGCTTTCTTATTAGTTGATCCTGTACTTGTTTTTTTTAAGTCATTTATTTCTGAATAATTTAAGTTTCCCTTGTACTGCAGAGCCCATGCCTTTCTGGAGCCACTAGAGATTATAACTCCTCAGAGAGCCGCCACTCCAGATGGAAGTTTTCTACTCCCCTCTCATCCTCCTCTTCCTCTTCAACATGTGAACGTCAATGGACAGAGACATCCTATGGAGGGAGAAGCAAACCTGTGAGTGTTAAAGTTGGTTTTATTTTGTCAGCAGCTGAGGAAAGCTACGGAAGAAACATACAGAAGAAACAAAGATATGACCCTATTTGGGCAAACATTAGAAAGCGATCTCATTTGAGTATGTGATCCTTTACTGTAGCCCAAGACACCTTCACTTACATGCTGATGAAAGAATGTGATTGTATATAAAAGAGGCCTCCTATTAGCCTCTGTGAAGATATACATTGCTGCTTTTTTGTCGCCTTGATGATGTCATGCAGCGTGACTTCATCTCGTTGCCTGATTTCTATGTGTGCCTACTGATGTCACTTGCTTAAGTCATCAAGAGAGGGTGGTTTTCTCCCTCCGTCTGTGTGTGTTACAGGTTGATTCAGAGAGAGGACTGGGGTCATACTCCAGTCTTCTAACAACAGCTCAAGACAGTGAGTCTAAAAGAGCCAAGCTGTCCTACACAAATAGATCAATGTACAATAGAAGCCCACTCACATCCACAACCAGCAGCACTCGTTCAAACCTGGGAGGAACACCAGGTACTCTCGTAATGGAACATTTGTGAACAATGTGGAATATGACTCTTATGAAACCTCAGTTTAACTAGTTTCTTCAAAACCACGCTCATTGGAACCACCAGTTAACAGTTAAGAACAATAATCTGCTTCTTGCATTAAGGCTACTCTTGGCAGTAGGGGCATATGTTATTTAAATATAAAAAAATATGAAGTCCCTTTCCTGGATTACAGATGCCCTATAAGCACAGTGCAGTCTCTCTATGTATAATGTTTTGGTGCTGTACTCACTAGATTCAAATTCCGTGTCTGTATTGAGTGAATAAATTGAATTCTAAATTAAAGGAAAGCATTTTGCAATGTAATGCAAGTTTAATTTCAAATCCACTGTGAGGGAGTGGAGAATGGAGATCTGAATGTCTAATCAGTATTTTATTGATGTGCAGGTGTATAATAAACTCACCTTGTGTTTAGATTCATCTTGGAAATCCACAATCAGCCCCCTGTCCAGGTCCTCATCATCCTCTTCATCAGCCTCCTCATCTTCATCAGAGGGTTTGTGGGCTCGCAGAGAGGCAGAGAAGAGGGTGGATACTGGACTGACTGGTGTGGGGGGACCCAGTAGCTACAGACCCACAGCACTGACCTCCTCACTGTGTAAGTATAGCTTGAATCCAGACCTGCCTGTATGTCTCTGTTTTTAGCTCATACTGTTTAGCAATCAGTTGTCTTTGACTTTTTTGGTTTACTGTTTTCTGTAAGAGGGGCCCTTTATGGTTAGATTTACTGTGCAGATTCTCTCTGGCTAGAATACAGAGCGCGAATCAGGATACTTCTGAGGCCTGTGTGGTATGTTTGATCATGATTCAACACAGGCATCACAGACTACAGTTCCCTAAACCTGTGTTATAAACTTTGAGGTGAACTCATAAACAAGCTTGATTATACTGTACACAGTTTAGCCAAAGTAACATATGAACTTCAGGATAATGCTGGAAAGTCTGAATGTTTGTATCGGATAATTAACACACCATAGGCAAACTCTGCCACAAGTTAGTTTGTTTTCACTTATGATTAAAGATTCTCTCATGCAAGCAGGCTTTTTTTCAGTATTATGAATAATTGTGGAAGAACCTCCAGCAAAAAATAATGGAAGGTAGTGGGGATGAAAAGTACCTTTGACAATAGAAGGCAGAGAATGGGGTTGTAAGTGAATTCAGTGAACAGTTCCCTATTCCTGAAGGAAGGTCAACTTACAAGAACCAACAGAACAAACGCGGGTTAGATGTTACATAGTTGGTTTGATTGACCGGATTTGTTGTGTTCCAGTTTACTTGTCCTTGTTGAACTTGCTTTTTACTTCACTCATGTCCAAAACATGAAAATATGAGGACAAGACAGGGAGCAGTCATGCTACATGGCTGGAGCAGGCTTTTTCTTTTTATGATGGTTAACAACTTTTCAGTGTGTTACCGCCACCACATTCGACTAACTATAAATTCACGTGGTTAAAGGTTGATTCTGTGGATTTCTGGTGTATGAGCAACAGTAGTTTGAGCTGTTAAGAGTGAGAAGAGAATGCTACATGTGCTGGATGGCAGTTTGTCAGTTTTGTTGCAGAGGTGTAATATGCATGTCTTCTGCATTTTGCAGAATGTCTCCTCCTGAGGATTTTAATTGAATGGAGGGCTGAGTAGCATTTAATTAAAACCTAACCAACAAAATTGATCTGGAAGATCATAATATTGACCTATTTTATTAGCAATACTGCGTACATGGAATTATTCAGAATCACTGGTAGGGCCTCAGAATGGAAGTATTGTTACATTGGGGCTGCACTATAAAGACAAAATATTAATATTGTGATTATACTGCTGTAAATTGCAATGTGTTTGTATGTGCCCAGCAAAATCACTTTTCTGGAATTGAAAAGGATTTGTGTGTGTTATTATGGCTAAAGTTTTAACATGTATTTTCTATATGGACTAATTTTAAGGGAGTGAAATGTTAAATGGATTAAAAGCTGTAGATAGACACACTAAACCAGTGGAGTCTGTTTAATGCTTGATCATGTAAAATTATATTGTACACTTTTCTCTAACTATCATTGGATATTTTAGCCCTGTGTTATTACCATTTTTTTATCATAAGGATTTCTATGTTGAGTGGGTCCTTCTACTCTGAATTAACACTGTTTTGTGTTTGCATCTCAGATCGGCCAGAGCGTGTGACCTCCACTTATGCCCAGGGAGCTCGACCTAAAGAGAGCTTGTACTCGTCTCGCAGAGAGAGTGGTTCAACCAGCCGCATCTCCTCCGAGTACCTCCCTTCACCTCTGGAGCGCTGCTCACACAGAGTGTCTTCTGATTACCAGCCCAGTCCCCGTACCCCCCGAGATGCCCCTAGCTCCAACTCCACCCGCACCTCTGCCTCCCTCTCAGACCCTGTGTGCCTGTCCTCCTGGAGCTCCTCCTCTTACACACCCTTCAGTGAGCGCACTTCCAGCCCTCCCCAATCTAGTCCTGCCCCAGTGCCAACTCCAACACCTGAGAGTGGGGATTCTGATGGCAGAAGCACCACCAGGCGTCTGCTGTCCCGCCTCTTCTCCCGGCGCTCCAGTCAAGAGTCTAGTTCCTCCTCCAGCACCCACTCGGGCACAAGGTCCTTTGACTCTGCCCCTGAGGAGGCCCTGCCCAGTGAGACCTTGCCCACAGTTAGTAGGGAGAGTATGGAGACGGATCCAGCACAGGCTTTTGCATTCCTGCGCAGGCGTGAGCAGGCCCTGTCTCCAGTGCAGGAAAATACAGATGTAGAACCAGAAGCAGAGTCCCTCAGAGCTCCGGGAGGGCTGTCCTGGCTCAACTGGAACCGCTGCACCCCTCTGTTTTCCCGTCGAAGGAGAGAGGGCCGTGATGAGAGTGCTCGCATGGAGGCCCGACATTCCCCACAGTTCCCCCTCAGCAGCCCAGAGGGCCGCAGAACCTCTGACCAGGACAGGCACCGTGATGAAGAGGAGGATGAGGAGGAGGAAGAAGATGATTTGTCAGAGGGTGCAGCAGCTCCTCCTTCTGCTGGGGCCTCAGGGCTCTCCTCGGCACTCTTTCAGGATGCCTCCCGTCTCTCTGGGCGGAACCCTGGTGTTGCCCGGGTCCTGTCCAGCCCTCTGTTCCGCATGCCTGAGAATGTGATCATTGGGTTGGACGTCGGAACGGAGGGACGAAGTCAGGCTGAGGCACAGGCGAAGGAAAAGCCCACTTCCTCCAGAGATCCAGAGAAACTTCGCAAGATTCAGGAAAGGTGAAATGCTGTCAATCACTATTGATTTTTAAAATTTTATGGTCGGCTCCATCATGTGGTTCAATTATAGTGGTCAAGTCTTGGTCCTGCAGGACCCTTGCTCATTACTTTCACTGGTGTATGGTCTGTTTCAGACCTACAACTTCTGCATGGCATGAGTGGTGAGGAATGTTTACATTTTCATTTCAGTGCATATATTGACTGTTCCCCAAATCCCACGCTACACACACACATGTCATGTTAGGAAGAGGTGTGGAAATTTAAGTCAATTAAAGAAATGGAAATCAGAAAAATGTTTTAAAATGAATTCCATGAAATTATTTAAATATTTTGTGCTGTAGGTCTGCCAGGCTTGAAATTACAAATGTTGCCCAAATTACAAATGTTTTCCAACCTATTGTATCTGATTTTGCCCGTTCAACCATATAAGGATTTCTGTGGAATGTTCTTGCTCCACTGCGCAAACACTGTGTGAATGGCCAATGCATGCCAGGTGTAGCAACAGTGTTGTGGGGCAACATGTCATGTTGTGTGTATGAAACAGGTGACATTTTAGCTCCCTAAACCATGCGTTAAAATCACTGCTTTGTGTTCTTGGGCAGCTTCCTGTGATAATCCAGTTAAAATAAAAACCTTCTAAAGCACATTGACTGGTAGAAGAGGTTGGGCTGGCAGTCTGTGGTCTGGTGCTTAATAATGCATGAAACTTGTCTGGATGTCTGGCACACAAGAGGCACTTTATTGCAGAGATGACCGCTTTCAAAAGAAGGCTACAGAAATCCTTACAGTAAAACAATTACCAAAAAGTGTACTTTTGGGATGTATTGAAGACAATACTGAAATGTATCTGTAGTTCTTTTTTTCTTCTTCTCCATTTTACATGACTTTGCTTTGGGGAGAATGCAGTATATTGTAATCAGTCTTAATGGATTTTTACTGATCTAGAAAGCAGATATGATTAAGTAAAGGACACGAATCTCCTTTTTATTTAGTATTTTTAGTGTCAGTTTAGCTTCTTTACCAAATAGAACATTACTTTGCACCATTTAAGGTGAAATTGAAAATAAATTTCAATGTAAGGATTGAATTAGTAAATAGAAATGTACAAAGCTGAAGTGATGTAGGTTGCGCCGTAACATAGGTAATGATTTTCATGTTAATGTTTTCTTTTTAAAAATACTGTTTACGTGCAAGTCACTTATTAATAATATTGCGTGCATCTGTATAGTTTTCCCCCTAGTGGGTATTACAATTTTGTCCTGTTATGTCCTCCTTTAAGGAAATTCCATTTTCTACTGTTTCATTATTATAATGTTTCATTTAAAACAGTCATGATCAGCCTGAAAATAAACTGCCTGGAACAGTTTGGGAATACCTTTGGGGTCTGTTGTTGAACTGTCTGAATGCTATACAGGGAAATGGATACTCAAATGTTTAGAGTATTCAGGCCAGCCCTGGATGCGGTTTGAAATATCTGTTGATCACACTGCTGTTCTCCTTAAACTGCTGGGGTTTTTTTTTTTTTGGTAGTTTGCTGTTGGAGGACTCTGAAGAAGAGGGGGATCTGTGCAGGATCTGTCAGATGGGAGAAAACTCGAGCTCGAACCCACTGATCGAGCCGTGCAGGTGCACAGGTAGTCTGCAGTATGTGCACCAGGACTGCATCAAGAAGTGGCTTCGCTCTAAAATAAGCTCTGGTGAGGATCTTTCATTCTGCTGTTTTTATTATGATAGCAGCAGCACATGGAGCAAAAAGTGAATCATCCTACTAATTGACACTTTCCTGATGTTGTTCTAATTTCACTCATGACTTTGCAGGTTCTACCCTGGAGGCCATCACGACCTGTGAGCTGTGCAAAGAGAAGTTGCACCTGAACATTGAGAACTTTGACATTAATGAGCTGTACAGATCTCATGAGCGGGTAGGAGCACAAGGCTTTCTTAAAGCGTATTTCTGTTACCTAGTTAACAAATGTCACTAAAAAGTGCTTTACGTTTACATGTACAGCATCAGTGCTGAAGTCCACAACTGTAAACAGCTTAAATCCACTATTTCACCGAAATACTACACATTCGGTTCACCTATACAACACCTGTCAAATAATACCAATACCGGAACAACATAAGTCATTGAAAAGTTAAGAGTTGAGACAAGAGAAAGGAAGGGGTTGTTGGTGGGATTTTTTTGTGGGTTATTTGTTTTTTTTTTTTTTAAGTAAGCAATAGAATACGATATGTAGTTAGTCACTGCAGTGCTCCTTGGAGAGGTAGGTCTTCAGGCAACGCTTGAAGACAGCGAAGGACTCTCGATCTGATCGGAAGAGGGCGTTTGTTCCAGCACTGTGGGACCAAGACAGAAGAGTCTTCTTTTGAGTAGTGGGGGCTCGAGACGAGCGGTGCTTGAAGCCCTGAAAGGACGAGAAGTCACCCATTGTTTGATCAGTGCTGTTATGTTTGGGGGTGCAAGTCCATTCTTGGCTTTGAAAGCAAGTATTAAGGACTTGAACTTAACACGAGCAGCCACAGGGAGCCAGTGTAGGTTCCTTAGTAAAGGTGTGGTGTGCATGAACTTAGGAACGTTGAACACTAACCTGGCAGCTGCGTTCTGAATCCGCTGAAGTGGTTTGGTTACCTTCTGTGGAAGTCCAGCCAGTAGAGAACGGAAGAGGTGCAGTTTGGAGATAACCAGGGACTGGATGAGAATCTGTGTAGTGAAGTGGCTTGAAGATCAGATTAATAAACTGTGAATTCTGTCTTAAAATTAAATTATTCTTTCCCCTCCTGTGTGTAGTCTGAGTATGAGTTCATCAGCTGTGGCCTGTACCTGGTGGTCCTGTTGCACCTGTGTGAGCAGAGATTCTCAGACGTGCTGGGTGCAGTCAATGAAGCAGGGGTAAGTACCTTCTACCGTTTCCCAGCACTTATCCATCTCCACCTGTCAAATCTGCATCTCGGTAGATGTCTCCAAATGCTGTACAGTACTTTTGGTTTGGAATGTGATCTCTAACAATGTGACCTTTACTAGAAAACGTTCTTCCCCTCTCTCGCTCAGTTTTTCAACTTGGCGAGAACTCTTCACGAACACATGGACAATCTCGAAAGTACGTTTTGAAGAATTTTCTTTGTTTTGGTGGTTCTTCACCACCCTTTTGGTCTTTTACTGTCTGACAGTGATTGAGTGGACTTGGTATCATCAGACTTATGGAAAAAATTCTAAATTAGGCAAACATTTAGATTTATGGGTAAGTACTGTTTCACAAGCAAATGAATAACTGGGTTTTATGGGAGAAAAGGCTGTTGGGGGGAATATGGATGCATGGCTTTAATAGGTCCACATACTAGCAAAGTAGTGAACAATATTGTATGATTCATATAATTCTACATATGTATGTGTAATTGCACGTTCACTGTTTTCCATCTCACGTCTGAAGATCTCCCTCTTTCTCTCTCCCCCTCTCATTTGCACCTTTTGCTCTCACTGTCTTGTCATCGTTTTTGTTCTGCTGTCTTGCATTTTCTTTGCTGTTTTTTTTTCCTTGCTCACTCACTTGTGTTCTTTCTCTCTCCCTCACTCTCTCTGTTCCACACTGTCTCTCGTGTTCTCGCTTGTTTGCCTCCCCTCTTGTGATTTCGTTCTCTCTCTTCTCAATTGCTTGCTGACTCTCGCTCAGGTTCCTATGCTGAATCAGATGAAGAGGAGGTCCGGGACAGTAGACCCTCTATTGACTTCTGTGACCTAGAGGATGAGGAAGAAGAGGAGTTTTAATTGTTTTGCTGAAGGTGGAGTTCAGAAAATGGCCGACAATCCATCTCCACCCATCGTGCAAAGACTTAAAACCGGCGTCCCAGTGATGGTACCTTAAACACTGTCTACAGCCCTGTGAAGGGCTCTCATGATATGCAGATATAAACTTGTCTCTGGGAGGTGTTATTCAGCACCCACCCTTAGGATTTAAGTGTTTTCCTGTTCATTTTGGTTTTCCTTTTTTTGCATCCAAGTTGCCAAGTGCACTATGAAGCTTTATTCGGTGAGAAGAAACAACTGTTGAATTGTTTAACCGTGAGTGCTTTACATCTTTCACTATGCGTGCAGACGAGACTGGGGCGAGGGTGGGTCAGCAGTAATGAGGCTGGTTCATTAGATGGTGGTGCTGTGGATGAAGAGAAGCTGTGTAAGACTATATAAAGGCATGGCATGAACTGACTATCAAAGAAGGTGGCAAAATAATTCCCTTTAATTTTCTTTTGTTTAATGTGACAAATGGATTTGCTTTGAAGTGAGTTTTCAGAGAATGAGTGTGAGAATGGGACTACTTTTGATCAAAGTGTGCGAGTTCATGGTTGACTCTTTCCATTGTCGGTTTAAATGTCGCTTTTTAATTCTGTCATTTGCTCTGCTTACTGATTTCTCAATTTAATTACAATAATAAATGTTTTTGGTGTACAGAGGAACATGACACATCTGACTGGCCTATGTACTGAACTTGTTTCATGCAGAGTGTTTTTCACCTGTGGAGCCACTGTTCCACTGTGTGCTGGAATAGATGAATTAGGAATTCTCTAAATTAACAGGTTTACCCCGTTTTTTTTTTTATTATTTTATACTGTCAAATTAGCCTAAAGCAGGGTTTCCCAAAGCGTGTCCATGAGGATGCTTGATCTGACCTACCAACCAGTTATCTGAACACCCCTCTGCCCATTTTTATTTTTATGCTAAAAAGTATTAAGAAAATACATATTCTAAAATTATTTTTAAAGCCCATCTGCCTTACATATGTATCTCCTTCCACTTTGGCCCCAGACTGATGTCGCATTCCGTTTTTGAGTAGACGCATTTTCTTTAAGCACATACGCATGTTTTTGATGCGTCTGTACATGTCTCTCTTATCTGTGTTTTGAATCTTGTACCTTTAGCTCAAACAGCATCACATCCAGGCGTGGTTCAGCTATTGTAAACCAAATGCACACATGTCATACACTAGCATGTTAACAGTTGTCCTACATAACAGTTTGCAATACGTTTATACTGTTTGTTCATCTAAAGAGCACTGGAACAAATAACATTCTATGACAATGCAAGATGCCCACATTTCATTATGGGAATTTGTCACAATGTAAAGCGCACTATTTGCCTTTATTTTTGGTTACACGCAACACTGATTACATTTGTAAAGCCGTTTAAAGGAACTACCTCCTAGGCTTTCTTCACCACTGTCCAAGCTAAAAAAAAAAATTATGAAATAACTACACTTAACCTTTTTACTTGATAGCAAATACAGGGCAGAAATGATCAAATTACTGTTTAAGAGGTGGACACCGGCTTTATGTATCTGAATCAAATTCAGAAAACTTGATCCTGGAGGAAATTGATTAAAATATCTTAAGTTACATTAATTTATCTATTGTTTCCATGTCACTTTGAGGAAAAAAAATCATTTGGAAGCATAAAAATAACTACTGGCACAAGTCTGAAAATGTAAACAATGCTGTTAAGACAATGCAGGCAAACTTTGACTTTCGGATAATTGTAAGGAACTGTGGCCAAACGAGAGTTGTCATTTGACACCATTATAAAAAACGGATTATAAAAAAATTAAAGAAGGAGATCCACAGATGTTGAAGATGTTGGCTGATCTCTGTTTGCTATGTCTTACATTTGGTGCCAGTAGAATCCGAAAGGGAAGATGTCAGCATAGAGCATCAGGATTAAAAAAAACAAAAAACAGGTGTCAGTGGGTGAAAGAGAAGCAGTCAACATGCAAATACACACTACAAATAATGCACTACCACCACTATTTTTGAGCCAGAAAACATGTACTATATGGACAAAAGTATTGGGTCACTCGGTTTTCAGGGGTATGGCTGGGCTCCTTCCGGTGGAGGACAATCGCAATGCTTCAGCAATACATTTTGGACATCGCCATGCTTCCAACTTGGACACAGTTTGGGGAAGAACCTTTTCTATTCCGACATGATTGTGTCCCAGTGCACAAACCATAGCACGTTAAGAAATGGTTGAGTTAGGTGTGGAAGAACTTGACTGGCCCACACAGAGCCCTGACATCAACCCCATCCAACACCTTTGGGATTAACTGGAACGGAGACTATATTTGAACGCCATGTTATTGGTGTACTCGTCCGGCGTCCCCATACTTTTGTTCATATAGTGTATATGGACAAAGCCCTATAAAACTGATGTGCTGATCTCAGAGCAGCCTGGCAGTGCGCTGCTGTACCAGAGGGTGTCGCTGTGCTGCTGTGATGATGCAGCTGTAATAAAGACCCCCGCCCAGAGAGCAGCAGACCGAGCTCAGACGGGGATGATCAGAGGAACAGAGGATTTATAATCTGTAATAAACAAACAGCACGTGTACACGTCAACCCGGAGACACGCGCTTCTCTGAGTGCAGGTATGTCTCTCTCGCCATGGCTGGAGTCGCAGCGCACCTGCTCCTGCTCCTCTTGCTGATCCTCCGAGGGGATGGGGGGCTGAGGGGTGCGCGGGCAGGCCTGCTCCCCCACGGCCCTGCAGCACAGACCCGGGACAACGACAGACCCACGAACACGACTACATCCACAGGACCCTCAGGTACAACACAATACATTACATCACACAATACAATACACAGCACACGACACAGACCCTGTACAACGGAAGACCTACGGACACAGCTTCACCCCACGGACACTCAGGTACAACACAATACTATACGCAAAACAACACACAGCACGTAGCACGGTTCCGGCGCAACAACAGAGCCAGGACCACGAAAACACCCACAGGACCCTCGGGTACAACACCGCACACAATACAGTACATCACACAACACAATACAATACAATACAATACATACAACACCCAATACAATACACAGCACACACCAAGGACAACGACAAACCCACTACCACGACTTCAACCCCCAGACAGTGACCGCCCCACAGACATGGCTTCACCTACCGAACAAGGTACATAACACGCAGGACAACACAACACTGGACAACACACAACACAAAGCCAGAACATCTTCCTCCATCCTTTTCCTCTGTGCTGATAGCAGCACCATGTAGTCCTAATTATGGGGGGGGGGGTTGTTTGTTTGTTTTAGAGGTGGTTCTCAACTAGAATAAATCCTAGCCAATACCTAACCACGTGGAGATAATACACTCTATGGTAAAAAGTATTGGGACACACCTTTTCTATTCCATTCCAATTTATTTATAGAGCACTTATAAAAAATAACCACATGGCTGACCAAAGTGCTGTACATCATAAAAATACAAATATAAACATGAACACAACCATAAAACACAAAACAAGTAAGACAGGATAAAAGATAAGACAAGATAAAAGAAGAGGATGAGTCTCAGTCACCCTAACACACTGGATCGAAAGCTAGAGAGTAAAAGTGAGTTTTCAAGCGAGATTTAAAAACAACAAAAGATGGAACTTGCCTCACATGCTGTGGCAAATCATTCCAGAGTTTTGGTCCAACTACCGCAAAAGTCCTATCGCCCCTTAGTTTTACGAACTGTCTTTCAGTTACTGAATTCAGATGACTTCTTACTTCCAGTGAGGGATAATCTTAATACTTAATACCAAGACATTTTGGACAACGCTATGCATCCAACTTTGTGGCAAGACTAGCAAAACATGGCCGGAGCGTGGAAGAACTCAACTGGCCCGCACACCTGACCTCAACCCCATCCACCACCTTTAGTGAACTAATGAACTGAAACAGAAATTGCGAGCCAGACCTTCTCGTCTAGCATCAATGCCACATAAATGCTCTACAGAATGAATGGGCACAAATTCCCAGAAAAGCTCCAAAACCTTGTGGAAAGCCTTCCAAGAAAAGTGGAAGCTGTTATATGAAGGCAGTGTCATTGAAGTCCCAGTGAGTGTAATGGTCAGGCATCCCAATACTTTTATCCATATATAGAGTAAAGGATGAGGCCACACTGTACTGCAACACCCCGTTTCAGGTTTCATGCCTGTGTTCAGTGCTGTGGTCTGTAATTCCCATTTATGCCGTGCAAACGCTTCACACAAGCTCTTCTTCAGTCTGCTGGGAGTAACCGTGCTGAGAAAGTCTGAGGGGCTCCTTATCTTATAATAGGCCTTTATGGTGGAGTTAAAGGCGCAGACAAGCATTGGTAAGTTCTGGGGCCTTTTTATACAGTAAAACAACAAACAGATGTTTGTAAATGTAGGTTTTTATACAGGATTCAGAAATTACTTAGTATTTAAGACCACGTTTATTACTATATAGTAATGCAATATATTCCATATAGTAATATGGTAGGTATGAGTTTTTATCCTGTTTCTTTTGTAATAACGCACAGTATTCTGAGAAAACGCCTATGTCCTTTACATGGTGTGTCAATACAATTGTGGCAGCCATTTTAAGTTTTGTGCAGTAAGGCATGAGTAACTGAACCATACTTAACTAAACCAATTAGTGTGCAATTGCAATGAAAAAATTCTGACAGTGTTCACTGTGGAGCATAAGCACCTTAGGCCTCGTTTACACTGTCAGTTAAATGTGACCCAATTCCGATTTTTTGCTCATATGTGACACAGATTGGATCTGTTCCATGACAGTGTAAACAGGAAAAAAACGCATGCATTCGGATATTATGAGGTCGGTTTCATGCCTCGTTCATATGTGGAAATAAATCAGATGTAAATCAGATCTGTGCCGATGCGACTGTCACGTAAACAGGCAGATCGGATTTTCCTAGGCATTGAGTTCTGTATGCCATTAACTGCTACAATTTAGTACTTCATCGTGGTTTAATGACGTTGTGTGGGAAATACGTGTGGAAGCGAACATCAAACAACCACAAACACAAGAAACATGCGCACAAACGTTGACACCACAAGTCGAAAAGTTGGCTCATTCTACAGTTTCGGACCCACTGCTCCTCGCTAAAGCCCGCCACAATAGTCTCCCACCAATCCTGAGACCTCTCACGCACCCAGACGTTCCTCTGAATGGTCGAGGCCATGATAACTGAAGCATAGGCTGCAATAATCGCCCTTTTCCTTCTATTCTGCCTCAAAATCATGGTGTTATGTGGCGAATTTTGCATATATCGCAGAGCTAGCATTAAGCATATTTCGCGTTCGTCCTTCTTGGCTACTGTTTGGTGTAACAACCCCCCTTTGCTATAGCAAGTGTAAACAAGCCAATCGGATATGGGTCACAATAAAAAAAACGTGTAAACAGAAGGTAAAAAAAATCAGATATTGGCAACAAATCAGAATGGAGCATCAAGACCTGCAGTGTAAACAAGGCCTTATTAATTACCCTCCTATTATTAAACCTCCTAATCAACAATCCAGACATACATCAGCCCCAACCTTCCTGCTCTTTCATTAGTAAATTGTGCCAGTCATATTTTTTCATTCAGATTATATTCTAAATATTGTGGGAGAATTGAATTGTTTTAATCTTTGAGTGAATAGTGTTTTAAACTGTGAGTCCTGAATCACATTTCAAACTGAATCATTGGTTAGTTGTATAGTTACACCCCTTTATTACATTCTGAACTCTCTTCCTGTTCCTCTATTTGAGCTTGTTCCTGAACGTTTGCATGCAGAAAGAACAGGCAGTTAGACCTGGGATTTAAATACCCTAGGCTGAAGATTCTGGGTGATTTGCCTTTACAGTGAGATTAGAGACGGTCTGAATTAGAAAACAGGGGATAGTTACACATTCAGTGAATCGGGATAGCTCCCATGATGCACTCTGGCAGAGCTGTGCATGTGGGTGCAGCTCTTTTTGCTCATGTGCAGTGCAGACAGGCGGCACTTTGATCTATTTTTAAGTCTCTCTGACGGAGCTAGGGGTCTCGGCTCATTATTATTTCATGGTGAAGATAAGGTTAAAGCCAGATTCCTGCTCCTGTGAATAAATAAGAGCCATGTGTCGCTCTCATTTGTCATTTCTCTGGGCGGTACTGAACTTCCCCAGTTTGTGCCACAGCTTTCACATTGTATCTCAACCGCCAGCTTCCAAAGATCTCACGAGAATCACAAACTGGTCCACAAATTTTCCCAAACGAAAGTGACCCTAACGCTGGACACTGCTTCCTTCTAGAGCCCTCGTCTCTGACTCTGAAAGTGTGGGTGAAGGATGCGTCCAGCCAGCGGTACCTCAGTGGAGCCACAGTCAGAGTGTTTGTGAACGGATCTCAGCTTCATTCCAGCCTAACCCAGGAGAACGGAGAAGTCGTGCTCACCATCCCCTACCAGCTGGGGGTCGCCCTCACCCTGGTGGCCAGCCTGGAGGCCTATGTGCCCAGCCAGCTGCCCTGGAAGACCACTAAGATGCCCAGTAAGTCTGTTACTCAGTCTAATGTTTGTATGAAGTCATGTTTGAGTGTAAGGTGAGTGTTATGTATACTGTGTATTTTTCTCAGTGTGTGAGGGTGTTTTTTCTGCTTTCAAAGTTCACATAAATTCTAGAAAATAAGAAAGCAGTAAAAAAAAGTGTCAAGATTTGTTTGGTTTGTAAAAAATTAGTTGATATTTTGTGAGCTGGTGAGGAAAACACGGGTTCGGTTTCGGGTGTCTCTTCCTCCCAGAGAATTTCCACCAGCAGCTCCTGATTTAATTTGATGAAGGACTGATTGAGTCAAACCAGGTTTCTGATGGAGTCTACAAGTAACACTGGGCTTCCACATGGAACACATTGATATACTGTACACATTAATACTGTACACTCACTTCTTAAACATTTTGCGCAGTATGGTATAGAAATAGTTCTACATAAATTATATGGCCATTTTATATATTTGTGCAAAGGACGAACTATTTTATTGTGTTCCACCCTAGTTTCAGAGTTCTCTAATTTCTTGCATCAGCTTGTTTTATCTCTTGCAAAAGTTTAAAGAATCCAGTGTGCTGGAATGCCACTAAGAGAACAGATTACGTTTAAATCTTATTGCTCCTTTAAGATTGTTTTATCCATGTGAGCTCCCTCCTGCCATCAGATAAAAGACGGTGCTCCAGAACAATGCCTGAGTTTAAACAATGGATTTCACAGACAGCTGCGATAGAATGCTTTCTGTGAAGCAGCTCTGACATCACACTGGCCTGTTTTCCAACACTCTGATTTTCATTTAAACACTGTATGCTAATGCTAATGTGATTCAGACAAAACTGGTGGTTTAACTGATTTGACTTTTTAATGTTCTTTTCCAGTATTTTCCTCCGTTACCATGTCCCTGGTCCCGCAAACTCAAGGCAACATCTGGCTCTTTGAAGACACAGTGTTAATAACACGTAAGACATCTGGTGTGTACACATGCTAAATCACCTATTTATTTTTAGGAAAAAAGAGATGCTTACTGTACTAAAGTAAATACTGTCACATATGGGCCCCATAACTAAATTAAAGATCATTCCAGAGCTTTCGTGAACATTTTTTGCTAGAATTTTGAGGGCATTGTGAGATTTAGAGGATAAAATCAAATGATTCATGCAGTCCTGCACCAAACCAGCAAGAACCACTTCATTCAAATCTTTTCACTCAGATTACTTCAAAAATTAGTGTCCTAACGTTCACATTTCTGTCTAAAGACCTTTTGTCTCAGCCAAGTGTCCAGTTCCCCAAGAGCCTCCTCTCACTCCCAGAGAACGCGACCATCTCCATGGTGACAGCCTATCTGACCGTTCCAGCCCTACCCCCCGAGAAAGACAGTCACTTCGGTACAATGGGGGGCCAGAACAACAAAGGAGGTATGCAGATCTGGAGGCTACTTGTGAGTCAATGTTAATGACCACACACAATCTTTAACCTTAAAGAGCAGGTGAATTTCAGCAAGCTGTTTTAATGGATTCTTTGGTCAGGTCGAGTCAATGATGACTACAATCTCACACTCTGTGTTCTATTGATTAAATAATAATGTTATGCATAATTGATTAAACAGTGCATCAGGTCTGCTGTTTTTTACATAAAGGAAATGTTAATTATCCCAAGGGCCTGCAAGTGGGCCCACAGTAGTCCCTTGCTCTCATAATGACATAACTTTAACATTAGTTTTGTATTTTAATATACAAAATTACGGGTTAAATTAATACCAATGCAAACCAAACATATGCAGCCAGAAAACTGTAGAATATAAACCTGTATATTTATTGTTCATTAATTATAATTTCAGGATACAGGAGTGTCAGATTGAACCCTGTGGCAATGCTCAGTACTCAGTTGCTGTCCAGTGGAAAAGAGGTTGACATCAGAGGCCCCGTTCACCTCACAATTCCCTTACCGTACCACACCCGCTTCCAAGCCTCCGACTCACTCCCTGCCTGGACCTTTGACATGACCACAGGTTGGTGGAGAACAAAATAGCGATCAGCTGCAAATACTGCAAAAATTACTGCAAAAAACTCTCTTGAGGCCTTTAGTGTGATCTAAGATAATCTAAAGCTTGGTGTTTCCTTTGTCCCAGGTACCTGGGTAAATAAAGGCGTTGGCTCTGTTAGGATGGAACGAAACGGTTTGGTCTGGACCTATGTTGCTCCTCATCTTGGATACTGGATTGCAGCACCATCTCCTTCATCCAATGGTAAGATTGCCATGTCTTAGTCTTTCATTATAAGAGTGGTAGTCATTTTTCACCTAAACATAAGACCGACCCATGCATAACCCTTACACAGCAATGTGCCAAAACATTATTAGCGCTCACAGCTGAAGAACTTTGACAGGGCTCAAATTATGTTCAGATGACTTTCTCAGAGAATGTTTGAAACGGCGAGGCTTATGAAGCGCTTCCAGTCAGCAGCACCTACTGACCGTGATCCCCCGGACCAACCCTCAACAAGTAACGGTGCTGGGCACCTACGGCTCATTGATTCTTGAGGGCCACGAACGCTATCCCGCCTGGCCTGAAATGACAGAAGCGATACTGTGCCAGAAGTCAGCAAAATTTTTACAACTGGTCACGAGATGAATATGTCACAACACAATGCATTGCATCTTTCTGAGTATGGGGTTTCAGTATGACCATGCTAGTCCATTGTCTTTAAGCACCAACAATAAGCATGCAAGTGTCAGAACTGGACCTTGGAGCAGTGGTCTGATGAATCCCAATCACCTGGATGGGTATCTGTGCACCATTTACCTGGGGCAGTGATGGAGTCAAGATGCGCTTGAAGAAGAAAACAAGCTGGTGGAGGGTGTGTGATGCTCTGGGCAATGTTCTGCTACGGATACCCTTCATCCATGTGTTCATGTGGATGTTAATGTGCCACCTGCCAATATGTACATTTCTTTCTGATGGCAGTGGCCTTTTCCCACAAAATAATGCACCTTACGCTGCACACTTCATTTGAAAAGGGTTTGAGAACCACAAAAGAATTTCTCAAACCAAAAGAAAACAAAAACATTACACTGGCTTCCAAATTTCCAGATCCCATTCCAATCCAAGCTTCAGCGGGATGACCTGGAACAGGAAGTCACTCTACCTCAAAGGACTTGGAGGACTTAAAAGATCTGCTGCTAATGTCTTGGTAGAGTCCATGCCTTAGTGGGTCAGAGCTGTTTCTGTGGCACATAGAGGAACAATAGTACAGAACAACTGTCATGATGTTTTGGCCCATCAGTGTACAAGGCTATGGTTTACACAAGAGATGTACAAGGCCTCCATAATCTGTGTTCATCACCGCAGGCTTATATGCAGAGCCTTGTGTGTTTGTCTTCTCTTGTACATTCTAACCCAGTAACCAGATTTCTGTCTGCAAAAATCTAGGTTACATGGGACATGCAACTTCGATGGATTTCATCTCATACCATACATACCTTCTTGTGGGCATCCTTGGTGGTACTCTAGTGATCGTCATTGGATTTTTATCTGCGATTTTATGTCACTGCAGGTAAGAGTTCACTTTTACCACCCACCTAGCCCTGTTAATATACAAATACACTCACTAACCTATACATCACATTTGACTAATCATGTCCCTAACTTAACCTAAGACATAACCCTAATTACAACCATGTTCTTTGTGCTAATTTCCGCTGACAAATACAAAAACAGTGCTGACTAAATGGACATTCGGAGTAAAGACATTCTGTAAAGGACTCTCCAAGTAAAGCAGGACCTCTGTTTCTGTTTGCTTTGCAGAGAATTGAGCCATGAAACTGAGCGAAGACGGCGGAACTCTACCAGATTGTCAGTTCTAAAGAAAGACCAGACTACGTCCACCAGCGCAGATGAAGTCCATGAGCCCTTGTACCACAATGGGGACAGATCTTACCCAGTGGCCTCAAGGGGTGTAGGCCGTCCTGATGTATCAGCCTCCCCTCGACATCAGGCAAACTATAACATTTATGTTGAAAATGTTTGTCGACCTGCAGGGAATCTATATGAGAATATTGGAACTGCAGGGCTAGAAAACCTCAGGGCTCCCGTGTCCAACTTGTATGTGAACAGTGATGAAGTAGCAAGGCTTCGAGAAATGTCTGAAAAGAACGGTTCACGGCAAGCTCTTGGAGAGAATGTGGTGTATCGAGACAAGCTGTTCCACATCTACAACCAGCCTGTGGCAATTGTACAAGCTCCAGAGCTCTTTAGTGCCCAGGGCCAGGCTGACCCCAATGGAAGCAGATGTGCCACCTTTCCTCGAAATGGAGCGGAGCACGGAGCACAGGCTGATCGCAACTTCAAAGACAGTTTCACCCAGACATTGCCCAAAGTACCACAGCAGAACAGCGATGAGCAGCCTGCTCTAGAGGGCCCACCAACCTCCACTGCCAACCCTGGAATCTGGGGCCGCTACAGTCACCTGCTTGAGTCTGTTTCTGTCCCCGGTACCCTGAATGAGGCTGCTGGAATGGGTCCATTCCGTGGTGAGCTTCAGGGAATCTCAGAGCAGACCCTGCTGGAGCTCTCCAAGGCTAAGCCCTCTCCACATCCTCCACGGGCCTGGTTTGTGTCCCTGGATGGTAAACCAGCAGCTCAAGTCCGCCACTCTGTAATCGAGCTTCAGGGGAGGCACCGTCCAGGCAGCAGCAATGACACAAGCCTGGACTCTGGGGTGGACATGAACGAGCTGCAGCAACTGGTGCGGAAGAGTGACAGAGAAGGACCCTCCATCACCAGCATGCCCAAAGTAGAGGGCCGTGGTCACGAGGAACAGGACTTAAGCAGCAGTGAAATTGGAAGTCCCGAGGATGCATCCCTGAGGAACACCCTAGAGGGTAGCAGCGCCGCCATCCCAAACATCCCTGAGGATAAGGATGCGTGCGACACATCCAGTGAATCTAGATCCACTCCGCCACCTCGCAGGCTGCGAAAGGTACGGGACAAAAAGCCCGATAAGAAAACAAATCGACACATGAGGGAGGAGAGACCGCAAATGAAACGCTAGCGTGACATTTGTGACAGCCATTGTGCTCAGCCTATGTGGAGCTTTTCAGTGTCTGCCAAATATATCTGGTTTTAAACGACTTGCCTTATTATTGTATTGTCATCAAGAAAGTGGCCATGATTGATAAAAACCTCTCTTTACCACTGCAGCATTGCTTTCTAAAAGTCAATTTTGTCACCTATTTGTCACTCATATGTAGAAGCTTTGTGCGTCATCACCTGTGACACGTTTGTACAGTCTTAAGTTTACATAGTAAGAGCGCATTGCAATAGCATACACATTTACATCCAATTCAACTTTTTCCCCCCACTGTGAACCCACTGTCTTCACCAACAGAGCTTTTAAAACTGATGGAGCCTGCAAAAGGATGTTCGCAATGGTATAATAACGTGTTGTCTGCTTGAGGTCGTCTCCTTTTTTTAAGTTCAAGTACAGATGTGAAATAATAAAGAAATGCCACAGAGTGCCATCGTAGGAGCAATTAAAATGTAAACCACTAAAAGTAGTTATTTGGAATGTTGTAAAACAACAGCGGTTGTATTTACATCATGTATCTAACCAGGACATGATAGACTAAAATCTGGCATTCAGACAAAAACTGAGTGCACTACAACAGGTATTTTCAAAGAAAAAAGGCCTTTGAGGTCAAGACCATTTCACACAGTTACTGTTGTTCATCTTGTTTGAATTTGCATGCAGGTCATTGTGAAGGCTTTCTTTCCCTCTGTTGGATGATGTGTGTTACACGTGAGAATGTAGCAGCGAACATCAGCGATTTGCCTCAGGTTATGTCTTCTTTTACCAAGGCTTTCGTCCTGAATACTTCAAAGCTGTAATTAATATGTGCGCTTAAATGACCATAGTTCCAGCACATCATGATGTTTCTTTAGTGCATAGATGTTTTGGTGGGTGATATTAATTCACAAAAGTGACCATTAGGCTATAATATATTCACTTTGCTGAATGTGCAATGATTTTTTTTATGTAGCACTGATATTTTGTTGATGGTTAGAAAGAAACACTAGTAGACTGTTACCAAGTAGCAGAAGCGTGTGGACTAGGTTTTGAAAGGCGGTTTGATTTTGACATTATGATGTTAAAATAGTGATGCATGACTGAAAGAAGCTGAGATCATTTTCTTTGTTAGTAGTGTCAACCAAATGTGTTTTGAAGTCACTTTTCATATCGTGCTGTGTATTATTTATGTTAACTGTAAAATACTGAAGGTGTTTTCTTTCTTTCTTTTTTTCTGAAGAACAAATCACTTTAAAAAGCGCTTAAGGGGAAAGCCCTGCCATTTCTTGAATGCTTTGCTGACTTGTGATTTGCCTTTTTTGTGCACATCAATAAAGGAAGTAACCAGTATTCTTGAGTTCTGCTTGCCTAAGCAGTCTGCTTCGTAAAAGTCGCTTCGTAATGAAAACAGGCTGTTTATGGGATATAGAGATAATAAAGAGAGGGTGGAAAATGGTAATGGAAAAAAATATTGTACTGTTTAAGGTATATTAAACAACATAAATGCTTTAAGTGGACAAGAATACAAGCAGAATTTAGGATATGGACACTTTAAAATCTTAACCAAAGACTTATGCTTAAGGCAAATATAAACAGGGAAGTGCAAAACAAAGCATTTTCCAAAATATCAAATATTTGTAAATGTATTTTTTCATTTCTCCCCAAACAAGTAGTTTTTATTTGGACTTTTAGTGCAATTTTAAAATGCTGGAAAATGTTGAATGAAATAATAATGATTATGCACAGTGAGGAAGGGTGGATTTAAATAGCCTATTTTTCTGAGACAAACATTATTTTTGAACATTTTTATTTCATAATTGGGATGTCTTTACTACAATCACACATGACACACACAGAATATAAAGTTTTTATATGAGTAGGTGTAACCAAATTACTGACTGATAGCTAATAACTAAAGACAAATCAAGGATAAGCAAAGAAAAAAAATCAGCTGAAATAAAGTTTTAACTTTAGATTAAAAAGGAAATATGAATTCATCTTCAGTGAAAATGAAGTTTAAAATGCTAGTTTTATTGTTTCTCCAAATATGCTTGAAATCATCAGCCTTTCTGATTATGATGTGCTCGAACTGAATATTCCGCTATTCTTGGTTCCTTGGGTGTTTAGAACTGACCGGTATGCTTGTCACCCACAGGTCAGGACTGCTTAGATCTCCACCACTGGGCTGGTGTCTTATGCTCCCACTACCTAATCTCAGAGGTCTAAAATGCCCAGGAAGAGCACTGTTTTTGGGTTGGGCTGTACTGGTGTGCTCATTTAACTTCGGAAAAATGTTTTGTTTCCTGCCTGGAAACGATGTCTTCACACCCAATTTTCTCCTAGGAGCAGAGACTGGAGACGGTCCCAAACAACTCCTGCTCTGGTTGGATCTGGATTCTCTGTGACGACACACTGTGGTGTTCATTCCAGAATGTGTGTTGTTGATGAAGAGGGTCTGGGTGCCCTGGGTGATGGATTCTGTCGAAAGGGGATCCAGTAGAGCTGCTGAAGATATGACAGATCTCTCTGTGCTCTGCAGGGTTGTCTTGGCAGCCCGATCCAGCAGGCCAAAGCCTGGAATGAACAGTTGTGTTTGGGGCTGATCAGGGAGGCCAGCCTCAACACCTTTAGCAGAAGTCCCTGGAGCCTGGACACCAACACTATTCCATGAGAGAGGATTGTAGATGACATGCCAATCCAGTGGGCAACAGACAGACTGGCGTAACCACATCTCGATACAATCAGCATGGAACTGCATTGCCAGGAAAAGAGAAGGAGCAGTGGTTTGGTATACATCCTGTCCTTTCAGGTCTTACTATTTAGGTCTGCCCAAATAATGTAGTTGGTACAGCGAATGATGATTTACATT
>JBBPDE010000107.1:2400638-2411584 GCA_037974605.1 Nannopetersius ansorgii | reverse complement strand
TATTTATGACGGTCACTGACATAAAAACTGATAGCACTCCTATTTCTCTGGTGGGTTTTAAACACAAACCCTTTGTATTAAATGGCTGCTTGGAACCATAAAGATTGTGGTTTTATTTGTTGTCCATTGAAAAACAAAAATAAAGAAAAACGCAATGTGTGTCTTTCCTGAGATCATGACTGAAAGCACACTGCTATTATGAGTTCCGTGACTTTTTTCCCACCATGCCTTGGTGCACGGAGAGGCGATGAGGAGGGGCCTCCCTATGGGAAACTGCGGCAGATATAGTGCTGTCAGAGAGTGTTAGTATTTATGTTAGAGCTGCTCCAAGAGGGCTGAGACGGCGCAGAATGGCCAGCCAGGATTGTTTCCCATGTGGGTGTTAACCGTGACAACCCATGTCCACTGAGCCTCACAGCAAATTCATCCTGATTAGGGGTTACAAGAGAAACGTGAGCTGTGTCTGTGTTCTAAAACTAATTCTTAATCGTTTCTGAGAATACGCAGTGAGGAGAACCAGGTATTTTTACACACTTGGTTCCAAAATTTAATGCACTTCCACTTGCCTTTGGACTTTGTATAAATGAATATGAACAAAGAATTATGTATTCTTAAGCATAAACAAAGACCAAATTAATGAGGAGCATTCTTAAAATTTAGTAAAACTACATTTTTGTGCTAAATTAAAAATAAAAAGGCTCTTAATGAAATTAGACCAAACATGCAGCCTGTAGCAACCAGAGTGAGTGTCTCACAGAAACAGTGTTCAGAAATGAAAAGCTACAGAAACCTGACTTTAATATATTGCTATCATCTCTGTTCAACCATTTTAAGGTGGGAAGCTCATGGAACCACAACTAATTATTCCCAGGATTCCGAGACTGATGATAAGGAAGGTAAGAGAACAGCCTGTAGTTCCTTGAAAGAGCTGCTCAGTGAAGCGCAGCAGTGAACTCATCTAGAACAACATACTCTGTTCAGGCAAACAAAAAACAGAACTCCGGCAAAAATGAGCTCATCATGACTGTAGAAAGATAGGTATGCATACAACTCCAAGATCACTCATTCCCAGAGCGAAGTACAGAGGTGGGAGCATCATGAATGGAGTGATGAGAGACATTAGAGGGGATTTGATCTCTTTAGCCAAGAAAGGCGAGGGGCAATTTAACAGCTCAGAGACTGATGTTTTAGTCCTCTAATTCATAGGTCCCCAGCCACAGGCCATCTGGTACCAAGCCGCACAGAAAGAACCAATAAAAAATCTTTTATTGATTATCAGAGTCTGAAAGATCTTTATTTTGCAAAAATAACAAGCTAGCAAAGACGAGTAAAAATAAACTGACTTTGTTTCTAGTTGTATCTATACCGGTCCATGAAAATACATTTACATTTACATTTACAAAATATTTACAAATATTTACAAAATATTTACAAATATTTACAAAATATTTACATTTACAAAATATTATTTTACATAAAACTGCTCCGTGGTGCAAAAAGGTTTGGGGACAGCTGCTCTAATTGACTTTAACACCACCCATATAGTTTCGAACAGGGCCACGCAGAGACCTTAAGAGCGGCAGATTTTGTCACTGGGGGGTGTGGCTTGACCGGAAGGGGTTTCGAAACATTTTGTCGACCAAGCAAATTTCTGTGGACAGGAACAACCAACCTTGCCAAAAAGGGCTCTACACCCAATAGGGATGGGCACCTAAAGCCCCCCTGCAGGTGCCTGGTTTTAAAGAATTTAAACAACTATAGACAGGCTAAAGTGCTTCCTCCTCATGGTGGGTTAGTTTTAACACAGTATTACCACTAAGCCCTCCCAAAAACACAATGTGAGTTAATTATTTAACAGTTAAATAACAGTTAATTATTTTTCACAGGCTCATCAAACCTTCCACAAAAGTAAAGAGAATATAGGCACCTAATTGTATGAAGTCATTTGTATCAGCAGTGGGCTCCTTTCTGCCAAAAACACAAGTGAACACATCAATAAATGCAAACAAACACAAAAGCAGTAAAAAGTATTGCATTTTTTCCCTAAAACATGGTTGATATTTAGAAGAACACAGTTTTGATTCCATATTTCTGCTCTCTACCTCCAGTCATTGCATGGATTTATAAAATTCCATGAGCACCACACATAATTTAATCTAATGAAGGAAAAAACCAACCCGGGTGTTTAACAGAGCTAAAAGTAATACTGGGCTTCCATGAGGAAAGAGGTCTGGAAATGGTTAAGCAAACCCTTTGCTACACATAAAACCACTATTTACTGTGTTTTTCGTGTTTATTGTAATATTAGTGTTTTAACACTAATTTAACAATACTGCCCAGTAATAAACAGCTTTCAAATCTCATTTTTCTCAGGTGCCTAAGACTTTTGCACAGTTTCATATTAAATTTTTTGCTGTTGTTCTTTATTGTCATACATTTACCAAAGTTTCCCAGAGCAATATAAAAATAATTTTTATATTGCCTAAACAAAATAAAACTATTGTATGAACTGTGTATGTGTTGATTTACCAGATGAATGACTGGCCCCTATTGAGGGCAGCTATGTTGAACCTTTGGTTAAATTTACTCAGTTTTTTTCTGGCAAAGGATTGTGGGCTGCATGGTAGCCTCCCCAGTCTTACACTATTAGTATAAAGGTTAAAGCGACTGTTAGGGTTTACTACATTAGATTTACATCCTATAGAACCAAACAAAGACATGTTTGTTATGTGAAAGGGACTTAAAGAGAGAGTAAGAGGCAGAGAATGAGAGACAGAAGTGGAAGGCACTTTGAAAGAGAGACGGAGAGAGTGAGGCCGCAATATAAAGATAACGCAGAGGAGAGGAAACAGGGCAGGGAAAGGCTGTGATCTCTCATTCCTGTTTGGATCCCAGGAGGTGCAGTAGAGACACAGGGTTTCCTGCTGTGTGTAAATCATATGGCCAGTAATAAGCCTGATCTCCTATTATAGTGTTCATGCCAGCTGACCAAGACACACACACTTTTACAAAAGGTGTATAAATCAGTGTGACACAGTGTGCACAAAAAAGTGAAAGCACACTTTACCGTAACGCTCCAAAACAAACGATGGCGCGGGCCACGAACAGAAGAATGCTCACAGACTAAATTCTGGCTTGGCTGAAAAACCTTTCCCCACCATAATAGCTAAAACCAACTCTCTGTGTTCACTCCAGCGCGCTGAAATCTTGGGTTTTCTGTCACGCACGCGAATGCGAGGGTCCTGATGGAGGGAATTACCCGGAGACTCTTCTACAACATGCGCACGTTCAGAACGTGGCCCGCGCCTGTGGTTCCACCCAGAGAAATGACCCACAAGGGCATGCGTTCATGCGGCTTTATTCTTTCGTTACTTATATCATGAGATCCCTGCTTTTTTCTTTTTTTTTTTTTCAGAGGAAGGAACCGCACAGGAAAGGAGCGAGCTAAAAGTTCACGCAGCACATGTTGTAGGGTCACCACCTCATTCAGCACCAGGCGATACTCTCTCCCTCCCTCCCTCACACACACCTTCTCTTGGTACTCCCTTACACGTGAGCACACACACACACACACACACACACACACACACACACACACACACACACACACACACATTCGCTCTCAGATATATTGGTTACTGCAAAGTCCAGCAACTTTAACCTGCTGCTAAAATCCATAAACTTGAATCATCTTCACTTGCCTTATAATGTAATTAAAACACAAAAAAGTTGCTGAACTTTGCAGTAACCAATATATATGAGAGTGAATACATGTGTGTGTATGTGTGTGCAGACGTGTAAAGGAGTACCAAAGAGAAGGTGTGTGTGATACTGCTGCTGCTGCTGATGGTGACAACAACAGCAACAACAACAACAACAGCACTAATAATAATAATAATAATAATAATAATAATAATAATAATAATAATAATTAATTAATTGTGTGTGCTCAATTTTTGGCCAAAATCCAATTCTCTAATGCTAGAAGGTTCTTTAGGCCGATGCACCAACCATGTTCTTAAATGACATCCTGCAAACACCTTTACTGGCACTCTTTTATTCAAAAGAGTATATTAAATATACCACCCCCAAAGCAAAAAAATCTTTATTTTATTATTTATATTTCACTACTAGGCATTAAAGTTTTTTTCCAATGATTTGAGCCTTTTTAAAATAATTCTGGATTCAAATCATCTGTACCAAAGTCATTTATAATGACTCAAATGGCCTCTTTTTAATCAGATTAAATTATTGGGAGGTCAGGGATTTACTCCTCTAATATGAAAGTAAGGACATGTGCAGCCTTATGCTTGAAGGCCTTAGACGCCGAATGATCAGATTTAGTTACAGTCCCTGAACCTCTTTTGCTGAGAAGAATGGGAAAGAAAACACTCTAGTCCTAATCGGTGGCATTATCTGTGATTTTAAGAAACCAGGAGAGCTCTTGGTATTAATGGTGACAGATGCTGATGGATCTTTGAGCGCTTTAGGGTTTCCTGCACGGCGCTGGGGAGAACCGAAGAGGCCTGTGAGCCAGCGCCCGGCCGCAAGGCACCAGTTGACCCCAAGCAAACGCAGGAATACAGTATCGCAGAGAGAAAGGAAGCAGCCCTGCGCCCTGAGTTTTTACTGTTTGTTTTTCTTTGGGAGCTTCCATAGAGGAGTCCAAGGCCTGTGGTGGATACACTGGCGATCAAAGTCAGAAAAAAACAGCTGTACCAATAGATCTGATATTGAGGATCACACCTCCATGGCTTGGCTCTCCTGGCTGCGACATGTGTCAAGTCGGTGTTTGGGCTTAAGACAAATTATGGCATGGGCTAAGACCAGGCGAATACTCACTGACTAAATACTGGCTTGGCTGCAGAAAGCCCTAAAGCGATAGTTTGGCCAAAAATCAAATTTACACAGTTTTTTTCCCCCTTATCCCAAATGTAGTCAATCAGCCAAGATATTTTGGGCCTGAAATTTGCATCTTTGGTTTTCCACTGAAGCTGCAAGGCTAATGAGATTAAAAATGACTGAAAGCATATGTTCACCAATTAGCTTTGTTCAAACAGAATGCTTCAATTAAGTTCATGCTAAAGGGAATATTTAATGAATTGAAAGAGTTGTTGGGCTTTGAGTAAATTTTGTCCTGAGAGGGTGTGGTTTGTTTTAGAGTGAGGCCGAAATGGAAGCTTTTATCTCAGTGATTAGCCTCGAACCGCTGAGTACTCCTTGATTGACTTCTATTTGTGGTTTCTTACACTGCATGATAAACTGTTATCTGTAAGAGTGGACAGAAGCATAATGATGACACATCACAGTAGCATCTTTAAGCCTGAATTTTGTCTGTCCATGTATCCGTTTTTGGACTAGATTATATTTTGTACAGTGCCAGAAGACATATAAACAGTTCTGTTTGAGATTACTTAACAGTTCGGCCGATATTGACGCAAGTGTGATGATTTAGGCAGAGCTGAAGAAGCAGACTCCAGACAGCAAGCATGTCTTGGCCGATTTGGGGGAAGAGGAAAACTGTAAATTTGAATTTTCATCAAGCCATCGCTCAAGCTGCGATTTGGCTCAGAGGGCGGACTGAGCTCATCTTTTTATTGTCGTCTCTTCAGAGTTCATTGTCTTCTTTGTTCAAACATGTATGCAACTGTGTGCTGTCCGTGGTTGTTCCTATTCTTTTATACCCAAAACACACTTTGTTCGCTCACTGATACTGAGTTATCTGAGGGCAATGGACCTCGCTCAGCTGTTCATAACATGGTTTTCAATTCACTTGAGAATAGACCCACCATCTGGAACGGCTGTGGAAGTTTATTACCTAATTGGGTCAACATGTCATCCTAGACCAACACAAAACAGCAACTGCAAATCAGATTATACCCCCTGCAGGTTATGGATCAACACTGTATCTCTAGTTTTTGTAGTTGCAGAATTCTTGGAGAGATTTTCTACATTTTATGTAACATTTATCAAAAACAGTGGAGGTCCTTCAGTTGATGGAAATGACGTAAGTTTTACAAAACCTGAAACCAACTGGATTTCCGTCTTTGCAAGTGAGTCAACAAGTGAGCATTTATGAAAGGGATTTGTAAACATTTTGGCTGTGTTTTCTAATGAAGTTTGAAAGCTGAAGTTTTTTATCAGCATGGTTGTCTGTGAATAATTTTCTTATCCTTACAGTTTTCACCCCTCATTCCTCGCTAGCAGCTGAACATTTCACACACACACACACAGCCAACAGAGTCACTTAAAATACTTAAAATTAAAAAAAGAAAGTTTTACTTAAAATAAAATGATTTCCTTCCCGCTTGCAGAATAATGTCCGTGTTCTCTGTCATGGAGCAAAACAACAAGTTGTGTATCTGTAACCTTGCACCCATTTTCAGTAGATTTTAATGACGATATACATCAACCTGTACCTGGTCTTGTGACACACTGACATGTTGCCAGTGTCTTTCTTTTCTCACATCATAACAAAGATACAGTTCTTTCTTTTCTGATATCATTACAAAGGCATAGTTGTCACGCCCGTTCAGTAAAACCTTTCAGAACCCTCTCTTTGGAAGGACGCTCTTATCTGAGATACTGAATGTAGGCCATAGACACCCAGAAACATCTGGTTTTGCTCGGACGCTCGTCCAAATCCTGTGGCCCCTCTCCAGCCTCTCCAGGCCCAAAGTAGAGTACAGGGCCTCCTCGGGTCACGTAAACCCAGCAGCCACCCACCCACACACCCACCACGCCACCCAAACACGGGACGCCGCAGCTATTGGGCGGACAGTCGGCCAGAATGCAGCACAGCTAGCCATGTGGGTGGCCAGCCAGCAAGCCAGTCAGCAACATAACCAGCAGAGTGGACCGTCGGCCAGCCAGCTGCTCAGTTGACCGGTAGCCTCCCTTTGCAGTGTGTGTGGCTCTGCACACATGTTTTGGTTGTGAAGTGTATAAAGCATGGACTGGTGGCTAATGGAGAGTGTATATATTATAAATGTCCATCTATTTTTTTTGTTACTATAGTAAATCTCCTAGAAAATAATGTTATGACATTTCAAAAACTAAATTCCTTTGGACACTTCCAAAAGAGTCTGTCCCATTTAACTTACTACTTAATGAGTCAAATTACTGAAAAGTCACTGCATGAACATGTAAAAATTAAATTCTGAAAGAAAAAAAAATAAAAAATTTTGTGATTTTTTTGGGTGAAATGCTTATCTGCTAAACAAGCCATTCATAATTTTACATGGAGCATAGAATGAAACCGCAAAATTGCATTTGGAAATACATATTGCTAATGCTATAATATTCTCTAATAGTTAATGCTGTTATTTTTGTCATTTCTGATAAGACCTGATCAAGAACTAAAACTAGAACTATTTTATAGGGACATACACTGTACAAAAAAAAAAATTGTATGCTCCGCCTTAAATTACATGATGTTAACAGTAGCTTATATTTACTGCATTTATCAGATGCTTTTATCCAAAGCGACTTCCGTTCCCTAACTACAGGGGACAGTCTCCCTGGAGCAACTTGGGGTTAAGGGTCTTGCTCTGGGACCCAGTGGAGGTATGCTGAAGGTAGGATTCGAACCCATGACCTCTTGGTCTGGAGGCAAGTACACTACCCACTGAGCTACCGCCACCAATATATATTTTGTGTCTTGGTTTTGATTGTCATCTGGGGCAAGTGTTCATAGGGGTCTCCACCAGGGGCTCCGGCCTCTTCCCACAGTACACAGTACTAAGCGTGAGTCTGCATGTGAATGCGCTTGTCTGTGTGTCAGACCTGTGATGGACTGGTGACCTGTCCAGGGTGTTTCTTCGCCTTTTGCTCTGTGTCTGTTGGGACAGGCTCCAGCACCTCACATAACCCAGGATAGCATAAGAGCTTCATGGGTGGATGGGGACAACATTGCCAGTTCATTTAGAGATATGTTTTATCTATTTAAATTAAGTTTACTTTCTGAAACGTGGAAAGAAAACACTGTGATTTTTTAGCTAACACTTCTAATGGTTCTCAAGGCAAAACAATTACAACAAACTGTCACAGCCGCACCGCCCGCTCCCTGTCTGTCTCGCTCACATTCCCCAGAATATTAGTTTTCCCTGTGTCTGCCCTTCTCTTCCTCCCTTGTCCCCTACTAAGTGTTCCAGCCCCATTTGTATCACGCCCCGGTTGATTTGCGTTGCACCTGTTCCCTCTTGTAATACGGCTCACCTGTCTCCCCTCCCACGCACTATAAGTAGCCAGTCCGACTCCGGATCTGCATGCCAGTATTGGTTCCTTTTGTGTGCGTGTGTCCCTCTCCTGGCTGTGGTTAACGATTTTTCTCCTTTGTGTCTTACAGGCTCGCCCTGAACCCCAAGTTTTTCTCTGCTTCGCCTTGAAGGCCTGGTTTTTGGTTGTGGTTTTCCCACCAGCGCGAGTCCTGCGGTTTTGGTTTCTTTAGTGTGTGTTTTTCTTGTTGTTCCCCTGAGTCGGGGTCCCCCTGTGTCTATTAAAGTGTTTTCTGTTACTTCAGTTTAGTGTCCTGCCCCTTCCCTTCTCACACACGCCGTGACACAAACGTGAAGAAACAGTCCGTGTTAATTTTGTATTAGTTAACATAAGCAAGCTAATTTGTGATTTTGTACTTCTATTTGTGTAAAAAATGAACACTTTAACGGGCATGCCGACATGGATTATCATAAAAGGGCTAACTAAAGTTGTTAAAGCAAAATTTACTAGTAAATTATCAACAAAAATACTTATTCTAATTTGTTAGCTTGCTAACTTTTGCTATCTTGCTTAATGGTGTCATAATGATTAGCTTAATGGCTGCTCATGTGAATGTTTAGGCTAATGTTTATGGAAATCATTGTATAGGTGTCACCTTAATAACATGGAAATTTGTCACCATGGTGCAAACATAGCTGGCTAGCTAGCCTCTCCCACGATGACAGTGCAGTTTTCTCTTCTTGTGTTCCTGATGACCTGTCCAAGTTATCTGTAGCAGATGTGCAAGATGATACTTAAAATGTCCAAAAAGCATTATGTCCTAAAGTCTGTATGTAAAATAACCTGTAAAAAGATTGATTGTTTTACTGAGGCTGCCTAGACAAACGTGGCTACATTCTGGCTAAGGGGTTCACACCAAAATATTTGTTATTGTGAAACTGTATCTGCAGTATACAAATCCATTTTGAACCTACAAGTAGATGCAGTTTCACAGGCTGTGGAGATTTTTGCACAATATCTTACTTCAGTAGAATGTAACAGATCTCACAGATGTTTATTAGGTACAAATATTACTATTACTAAAACAACAGAACTAGTAGTTACACTAATATCTACCTCAACTGGACATAGTGGTAAATAATATGTTTTTTCTCAAATCAATTGCTGTAAATATATGCTCCTCAGTTGATTTGGGTAGGACTGACTGTTCTGTGCAATGTCCGATCACTGTTTTGACTTGGGTTTGTGCTCATGTAACACAGTTGTGAAACTCGGAACAGTACGAACAACCATGCCCATATAAATAAAGCCAAGCTTTCTCAAACAGGTCACAACAAATAAACTCCATAAAACCTTCTGTGTAAACACACTAGCTGAGCGGTTTCACAGTGTGACAGCGCCTGGCTGCAGATGGGCAGGGCTGAGAGAAGTTGTGTAGAGTTCAGGCGGTTCAGGGCATGAGGAAGGTCCTGACAGGGCACGGTAAAGACACTTATGGAAGGCTTTCCTGAACCACCCAGCAGGGGCTGAACCTCAAGCCTTTTTGTGTTCTGCTCTGCTCCCTGGACCCCAATCTCCCTGTAGTCCTTCGGGGAGGTAAATATTTCTCGTTTCCCGGGGAAGTGAATTCGGCCACAGCTAAATCTGTTTAATCTCGGGCCCGTCCCCAGGGCAGATGTTACACAAGGCCGAGCCGTGGCGGTCTGAAGGGCCTCTACGTGCCCGTGACCTTCATTGGGATGGCCTACGGTGACGGCAGCATGCTGGCAGGGGGCTCCTTCATCACGCTACGGTGCGTGTGTGTGTGCATCTGTTTATGTGTGCTCTGGGCCTTCCCAACCTTTTCCCAGACTCCCTCCTTATCCTTCCTGTCTCGAAATGCCCCAAAGAACCCTGGGAAGAATCTTTTCCCACCATCCGAAGAAGTCACACACCTCCATACCCGTTGGGACCCCGCCGACTGGGCGGTGCTCTTGTTTTTATGTCTCAGCCCATCCCCCGCTCAGCCGTGGAAGACACGCTGTACAGTTGTAACAGACGGCGAAGACAAGCCAAATCACAACATCTGTCTTCCCTTAGGTAGTACAAGCAAAAGATGATGCGACTTTGCTTAATGGTACATTATGTGACTTTTGACCTGCTGATACTAATGGTCGAGACAGGGACTATAGCACAGATGCTAAACGTAGTGCTACATCCTTATACAGCGTCTTCCAAGAGGAATGCTCAGACTATGAGCAAACTCCATTTGTAATTAATTGCCATAAATTAAAAGCAACAGTTTGTAAACACTGGGCAGCCCTACGCACACTGTGTGTGTATGTGTGTGTGTGTGTGTGTAATAGGATTTTAAATGCAACTACATATTGCTACGTTTACTTATTGTTATTAGCATCTTTGGTGACATGTAATAAGGACTTATTCCCTTAGTAGACCCTTTCTGAGGTGAAATGGCATAAACTGCGCAAAAGCAGTCTTAATGACAATGGGCATTTGTTGGAATAGGCCTTTACTAGTGTTTATATAGACTTGTGTCAGTTGCCATGTTAGGCTAATTTAGGTAATCATATGGCCGTATGAATGCAGTCCTTCAGTAGTGTTCCTCATTTGTTTTCCATAAAACCCTGGAATGAACAGAATTAATTGGGTTCAACAGTGTTTGTGTGTGTGTGTGTGTGTGTGTGTGTGTGTGTGTGTGTGTGTGTGTGTGTGTGTGTGTGTGTGTGTGT
>JBBPDE010000107.1:2256805-2300362 GCA_037974605.1 Nannopetersius ansorgii | reverse complement strand
CGCCCGGGGAGCAGTGTGTGGGACGGTACCTTGCTCAGGGTACCTCAGAGGTGCCTAGCGGGCTTGGGAATCGAACCCGGACTTTCTGTTCGCAGGGCAAATGCCCTAACCACTAGGCTACCACCATTGTAAAATGGTTGTGTAATGACATAAGTATCCCAATGGTGGAATTATGCATTATGGACCCTTTAGAAAAGGAAACTCAAAACAGACAACAAACCCTCAACTATCTTATAATAACAATCATGCGCAAGTTACCTGTCTGAAGGTAAAGGGTCGTCCACAAGCAATGTAGTCAGCATACTTGCATACAAACACACCACAGTCACTCCCATTCTTCTGCTGGGGGACCTCCTAAAAAGTAAAAAAATAAAGTGTTCTTTATTACCACTACATTTAACCAAGTACAAGACGCTGCAAGCTAAACATAGAGCCCTATTTCAAAACTATGTAAAATAAAATAAAATTACACTGGCTCGCATGCTGGTCACTGTCCACTTTAACACTTCAAGATCTTTGCCTTTCTTCACCTTGTACTCCTCTTTCAGATACATCCTATGAGAGAGTTAAGTAAGTGGTTAGCATGGTTTGTTATTCCGATAACCTCTGCCAGAATGATTGTTCCTGCAGAAGCACAGCCAGGTCACTCACAGTATCAGGTTACAGATGTCATCATGCCTTTGGCCCATGGAGTCATACGACCTCACAGATTTAGTTCTAAAGTCAACAGCCTAAAGGAGAAAGAAAAAAGAGGCTTTTGAGTGAAAACCCAACATAAATATTTTAAATCCACTATGAATTTCATGCTACATTCAGAGTTATGCCAAATCAGTATGTACAATTTCCCACAATCTACTCACTATGAGAGACCAGTGGACACCCAGGTGCAGAGGTATGAGGATGATGTCGTAAAGAAAGAGGTCAACAGCTTTTGTCCAGCGGTGGACGGCACCATGGCCACCTCCGTGAAGCTTGGGGAAGAAGAATGTGCTGAAGCAGTACACTTTAATACCACCTGCCTTCTGCTGACTGCGGGCCATCACCAGGTTTAGGTAGAAATTTATCACCTTACAGAACGACAGAGGGAAAAATACATGACTCTGCACATTCATTACAGGGATAATAGCTCAAATACTAAGACTATTATCATTCTTATTTCCATTACCATTTTTATTCTGTTGCTTTATTTTTGCTGCTCTTAACTGTACTGTCCACTTTCTACCGTGACAAAGCAAATTTCCCACTTGTGGGACTAATAAATGTGTTGATATAATAAGTGTTGATATCTTATTTGTTTGTACATTAATTTTTGTCACTCTTTACAAAAAAAATTGGGTGTTGTGATAACTGTTTAATGCAAAGACCAGAATCACAGGGCAGATCTGAACATGTACACATTGAGCATTTGGGGTGTACCTCATCATTGAGCCAGCTGCCCTCCTGCAGGGTTGCCAGATCCCGCTGTGTGATGCGCAATTTAAACGCGCTGCTCAAGACCAGGTTTGGATCCCTGTGTGCAAGAGCAGCACTAACCTCATGCTGCATGTCCTGGAAAACCACAACATACAGTTCAAATGATTTGCCCAAACACAATGCATCAAAATGTTAACCGTGAAAACCCCAAAAATGCACAGATGCACATATGAATTAAAACAAAAACAAAATAGCTATGTTTTGATTTTATGCTTCTTTTTTTTCATCCAAGAATGGCGCAACAAGAACCAGAATAATTCACCTTAGTCAGTCTGGGGAACTCTTCCTCACAGCGCCTCCCTGTGTCAGAAAGGGGTTCAGGCCGAGTCTGTGCAGCTGTCTGGGACACTGCAACTTTTTTCCTCTCCTTTAGATTCAGTCTGGTCTCTACCTCCAAGGAGAGATCCACATCTACTGGCTGATGAGAGAAAGAGGAAAAACAATAATGTAAATGTAAAGTAATGCTGTGCTGACACTTTAGAAAAAGAGAAAGCATTTCTCATAGAACCACAGCACAATCCAAAGGACAGTTTAGAATAGGAATGAAACACTCCTTACCACTGCCTTTTTGAAAGACTGATCATCTGTTTTTTTGTCTCTTACATCGCAGATGGGCACACCGCAAGCAACATCAACCAATCTGCAGTAAAAGATAACACACATGAGAGCAGCCACGCAGAAGCACAAACAAAATGGAAGAACACTTATGAAAAATAAAAGATAAAACTGGAAAAAGTTAAGTTACCTATCCTTTGTGCAATTTGTTGAAGTTGAATCTCTCCACACTGACACACTGGGATTAACTACAGGGGAAAAATAAGACAATACACAAGTATGACCAAATGCTGCGTGGGTGTGTGTAAGAGTACAAGAGAGCAAAAGAATCACAGCCGAGCTCACCTCTGATTGGAACAGGTTTACTGATCTCGGCACTACGGCCAAAGGGCTTATGGCCAGCCAAGGGAAAAGATGTGCTAGAAGAATTCAGACTTACATGTTAGAGTTTTCCATCAACCAGCTTACAATTAACTACTTATGCTCTCAGATGCAACATCTTTTTGGAATAAGAAATTTGCAAAATCAAAGAATAGGACAACGCCTTATTAACACCTGCAGGGAAATCAGCCACAAAGCTGATAAGAAATAAATGAAAAACATTTAACATGTTCCTACTTTGGTGGTTTCATCCGTCCAAACGGTAGTGGTTTATTTTTGGAGTATTTCTCAGACACCATTTCCACCAACTTTCTGTAGTGTTCTCGGTCACTTTCCTTCAGTGCCTAAATTAGAAGCCAAACTGTAGATGTCAATCAGTAATTATAGCAAAAGAGTCACCTGTGTGGCAGGGGCTCTGGATTGCTTACCTCCTCCACTGCAAGACAGGGCTTGTGGGTGCGGCTGGGGGGCTCCACCTCAGGCAGCCCCACTCCTGTCCGGGAAGGCAGCAGCTGTAGTGACCTCCTGTGGAGCCGCTCTCTTTGCCTATCCTGGTTCCCCATATACAGTACTGCTCCTCTAAAATAATTAACAGTGCATTTGTTCAGGATTCAAGTATAATGTAAGCACATTTAATGCATACCAACCTTAATAAATTTTCTGCATTTATTATGAACACTTACTCAGGTTTGTTTTTGAGAGACTGAACATTCTGGTAGAAATTTGACACAGTCCTCTCTTTACAAGTCAGTCCCATTTCTTTCTGTTTTTCTGATATACACAAAGAGAACTGAATTCGCAATCAATCAGCTTTAAAAAATGTAGAAAAATACACGTCTGTAGCTTGAAGCTTATGAAAGTTATCAAACCACACCTACCCATTTTAACATCACCACAGATCATCCATTTATTTAGACTGTTGCTGTGAATTTCATCAATTCCCATCAAAGCCACATGTCCAAGCTGAGTTAAAGGTAAAAAAAAGGAACCCACCCCCAAAAAAACAAGTTATAACAAGAGATAAAATACTAATATATATAACAGTACCGTAAATGTAGTTGGCTGAATATTCAAAGTCAGTCTCTATAAATAGTAGTGCATTTGAACCTGTGTTCCTCTTTGCTCCTTGCCATTTCCATAATGGCACGGCTTGTGCTGTCGCAGCCGAAGCAGCCCCGCAATTCCTGCAAAAGTCTTCTTGACAACTCTGACAATCACATCTGCAGGGGCACAAGTGTGTTAATCAGCAACAATAACAAACATTGTCTAAAAAACTACATTAAGCCCTCACTTCCCAATCCAGGTCTTGGGCAACCTCAGCTAGTTTACATTTTTGTTAGTGTTCATGTGACTCCAGCTTATTAACAAAGGACTTCATATTGGTATACATTCAGCTATTGTAGTTATTATATGTGATGATAAATTACAAGCATCCCAAAGGAGACTCAAAATCACTCAGGTGTACAAAACAGTGCACGAAAAGATAAAAAGGGACCCTCTTCAGAACCAAACAGGACTCATAATTTCTCCATCATTAGAAGGGGAAAGTGGATTGGCAGAACCTGAATTAAAGGACAGCATGGTTTAGTAAGGAGTGTATTAGCATGCACTGTAATTCAGTTGAGGAACAGGTATTAAGTTACCTCGTCTTGGTCTTTTGATCTCCAGGTGTTCTGACACACCATCAGGACAGTGGACACTGCATTAGAGAGAACAAGCAATCAACAAATCCAGCTCATATCAGTAGGTAAACTCAGGAAGGCAAAATGTGGCTCAGAGACCAGCACAGGTTGGTAACTGTGCTTACATGAATCACCTACTACATCTGTTCATTAAGATATTGAGTTGAATCAGGTATGTCTGGGCAAGAAAAATCGTCAAACTCGGGTGGACAGCGGCTCTCTACGTCTGGAATTCATTAAGTGCCTTTTTCTCCATTCTTAGGGCTATTACTCACTTTACTTCATTTACTCCATTTACTCAACCAACTTGCTGTTGCTACTGTTTTGTTTGTGAGAAATGACCTGACCAGGACTGTTGACATAAGCTTTAGTATTTAAGACCTCGCCAACCCTTTAGTTAGCTTGATAGCACAAGAAGAACTTGTTTAAAACGTCCGTACTAGCTTAAAAAATAATTCTGGAGGCAACTGTCGATTCCACATTCATCAAAATAAAAGAATCAGTCTTCTGTCAGCTAACCTGACAAGCTAGCCTGCCAATGCTAACGCTTGCTAGTTAGGCTATCTAAAACAACAAGATTTTTTGTTTCTTTTGACAGGGCTCCGAATATGTAAGCGATAATTTATTCTACATTTTCGATCACCTGGTAAAATAAAAGTCTCGTTCTGTCAGCTAGTCTGACAGACAAATGTTGTTAGCATTAAAAGGCTAGCCTGTGTTTGCTAGAACGCGCTGGTTGAGGTTTTTACATAAAAGCTTGAATTCAGGACAGGACGAGGACAAACAGAAAACACAGTTTGAAAGTATAGAGGATGTTGACGTGAATGGCGTGTTTACCTCTGGTAGTTTCTTTTGGCAGGCCTGTAAGGCTCCTGTTGCTTGGGCTGTGTGTCTGTAGAGGTCCGCAGTGGGGCTTTCTCCTCTCCGGTACTGTCCGCAGGCCACACAGCTTGACTCCCTCCAGAAAAAGGCACGAAGAGCGACGACAGACCGTCAACTATCCATTCATACATTACAGAAAACCAGAGAGAAAGGGACAGCCGCTCACTCGGTAAGGCCAGGACTATGCTGGTTCCACAACACGCCTGATTCAAACACAACGGTTCTCCGGGCTCGCGCTCCGGCCTCGTGGATCCTCGCTTCTCCGCGCGTGATCTGTTATCTCCACCCCTCAACTCCACGCGTCACAGCAACGTCACCGGTCAGAGAGCAGGCAGGACCACAGACAGGCTACCACGGCTCATCTACAGAGAGGGACTCCCTCAGTTCTCAGTTCAGCTACAGAGAGGAAGCAAAACAGTTCATCTGCAGAGAGAGTCCTGCAATGTCCGAGTAAATACCACCCCCTGACTCTTCCCACTTTATTCGTGGTCACTTTGTTTATTCGTTTATTTTAATATATTTATTTTTATACATTTTTGTCTATTTATTTTTATATGTATTTTATTGTACATTGACAAATAACTCGCAGCCAGTGGACAAAAGTATTGGAACGCTTCAGCATACCAAGACATTTTGAACTGCTTCCAACATTGAGGACACAGTTTGGGGAAGAAAATTTTCTATTCCAGCATGACTGTTCCCCAGTGCACAAAGCAAGCTACATAAAGACATGGATGTATGAGTTCAGTGTGGAAGAGCTTGACTGACCCACAAAGAGCCCTGACATTTGGGATGAACTGGAATGGAGATTCTGACCCAAGACTTCTCGTCCAACATCAGTATCTGAACTCATTAATGCTCTACAGAATGGATGGGCACGAATTTCCACAGAAACACTTTAAAGTCTTGTGGAAAGTCTTCCATGAGGAGTGAAAGCTGTTATAGCTGCAAAGTGGGGAAGAGCTCCATATTAAAGTTATTTAATAACATCCCTGTTGGTGTAATTTTCAGGCGTCTCAATACTTTTGTCCATATAGCGCATTATCAGTGGCTTTGCATTTTCATTTTTTATGGACGTTTAGAGCTGCTACATCTGAAAGAAAATATCTCTGATGTTATGACATGAAAATTTGTGACATTCTAACGTTAAGCATGTAATAATACGAAAACATTATTGCATATAACGTTAAGACGAGATAGGCTACAGCCTGACTTTAAAAAAAAAAAGGTTACAGCCTGCCAGAGATATGTGGCCTGCCTGAAGAGATGCTTACCTATCAAGATACAGTACATATATATATATATATATATGTATATATAGATCCTGAATGTATATATATATGGCACGTGTCAATCACAGACACAAAAAATCCCGAACATGAATAGTTGATTTATGATACACCCCTGTGAGTAACAATTCATACAAAATTCAGCAGAGGCTTCATTCACAGCACAACAAGGAAAGAGAGAGAGAGAGATAGAGAGATAGAAAGAGAGTGAGAGAAGGAGAGAGACAAAGAAAGACAAAGAGAGAGAGAGAGAAAGAGAATGAGCGGGAGAGGGAGAGAGAGAAATGGAGAGAGATGGAGAGAGAGAGAGAGAGAGGGAGAGAGAGATGTGTACCCACACAATTTTCTTGAAATGAGACAGTCTCTGATAGCATGTAACCTTATAGCTGGCCTTGGACCGTCAGTACATCTAGATGGTAGACACTGTCCACAACACTGATTCATAAGTGAAAGTAAATATTTAAGTGTTTGTGACCATTTTGTCATATGTGAACACACCACAGCAGAGTGTGAACAGCTCGAAATTCTTCCTCTGTTTTAACCCATTCACCAAGTGAAGCAGGGGGCAGCCAGGAACACAGTGCTCGGGAAGCAGTGTTGCTCAGCAGTATCTCAAGGGTGCTTAGCAGTGTTGGGAATCGATCCCACGACTTCCTGACCGCAGGGTGAACGTCTTAACCACTAGGCTACCAACTGCCTCATAACCAAAAAATCAAACTTGTGCTCCAAACAGTACAATAAAGCTTTATTCCTTGATCAGTTCTAAAAGTGAAGGATGTGAGTAGCTTTGTGTGTTTTCTTTACTTCAGTCCAGGAATGGTCATTCTGGAGGATGAGAGAAAGCAGTACAGATATAACCAAAGATATGTACTTAATTCTTAGAAGTGTATCATTATTGTGTGAAAATAAGTTAATTGATTCTCTTTTAATTGCTCATTATGTTGACACTGACGGGTTTAGTGCAGGGAGAGTCACTGGGCCGGGCACGTGATGAACGGTCGGCTGATAGGCCCCGACCCGTCCTGCTGACATAGCTGCCGGCCAAGCTGAGTAGCCAATGGGAGGGAGTGGCGGAGGGTTGTAGTGATGATGATGGTGAATGGAGCCACCTCTGATCTTCAGAGCGTTCTCCTGAGCATCAAAGAAGTGTAGATCCTGAATGAACTTTTATGTTAAACAGCGCAAGTCTATCAGATAACGAGAGAATATTGGGAAGCATCATTAGATAAAGGTCACCTGGCCTGCGTACGGACTCCCTGGACCCCCCTGAGCAAAGCCCATTGGAGGAAGGGCCTTCAACATCATGTTGTGCATAATGATCTGGTGCATCTGGGCATTCTGCATCAGCATCAGCTCCACCATGTCTGCAGATCAGATTGAATCAATTTAAATCACCACCTTTCAGTCTCTACATGACGTGATGTTCATGATTTACCAGTCGGCCATTTGCATACAGCAATGTCAGCGTTACTCTATTATTTGTTACACTAATGTTCTTGTCATTGTGTTGCACTATTTTTTGTTGTCTCTCTTTTTTGTCTGAGCATGTTAATGACACAAGAATATCTATCCTGATGAATAAAGTTAAATTATATTATTTTACTATTTAAATAATTAATCCATGAAACTAACAGGAATTAATTTTTCAAAAAAATATATCTATCACAACTCTTGTTTTGATTGTCTCATACTATGTGGCATGTGCCCTGAGGGACATTAAACGAATCGAGTCAAATAAATAAATGAAAATAAACAATCAAACCAGACAGAAGTCTCTACTTTGTAGGTCCACATTGCTGTTGTACATTTAGAGACTTTAGGATCCCTGTTCTATGCCCAGTTTGTGTTATCCTGCCTTTGCCCCTCATCAATGGCCAGTTTCTGGATATTACAGGGTGGCAGACTGCTTAAAATCAGCAACATGACTGTACCTAAAACACTTTTACAACCACCACCCACCACTATGCCTCTATGGCAATGCTAATGAACTGAGAATGCTGCTACTTCAACAGTGGTCCTGTGTCAAGAAGCTGTCCTATGATGTATGTGGCACAGAGTTGCTGAGAAATGATGTACTTGAGCAACAAATAAACTAAGGACTAACTGTACGCCTGTATATTTGGCCTAGAGAGTGAGTGAAGCTCGTGAAGTGTAAGTTTGTGCGTTTAACCTTCTTTAATGCTGCCTGATCTGTGAGGGACAGACAAAGGGGGTGGAATCTGAGCTATTAGAGGCTGTTGCTGTGGCAGCTGCTGGATAATGGTGGCAGGCTGCTGTGGAATCTGGAGAAGAAGAGACTAAAATGAGTAATTAATAGAAAGAAAATCACAGTGCCCAGTCACTCAGTAATTAAGATGATTGGAGAAAATTGGCTTTTGCTACAGTACCTTTGCAAATGATGTGGACAATACAGGTGCAATATTGGGTAGTATTTGCAGTGCTTTATAACGGTGACATAAAATGGCATTAACATGACATTGCAGTCATTGAATGCTGTCCTGAGATTTTATGACACATTTTACTCAGTAATTTAACAGTACCATGTTACAGTTGCTGGTAATGGTCATAACAGATAGCATATATAATGTCATATCAGCTTATATCACATGCTGCTTTTGTCTGGATCTACTCTGTTTTGGCATCTGATATCCTTTTACAATTAACATCAGTTATTAAGACAGTGTCACATGACATTGTAAAAAAAGTTACCTAATATTTTATGTATGTACCCAAAATGTATATGTTTGACAAGCCTGTAAGGTACATTGACATTTTGTTGATTTCCGCAATGAACACATCCACAATCAGGAATCAACTGATTCATCACATTTTTCAGCATTTATCCACATCGATTTGCAGGTATAATACACTGAAAAAAAGATGAATTTCAGAAATGTAATAGAAATGCATTAAAATGTACAGGCATGTGTTTTCTGTGTGCTTATTTTCTCTTGGAAAATCAACAAACATGTCATTGTACCAGGGGTGCACAAACTTTTGCTCACAACTGTTTAACACAAAGACTGTCAAAATAATAATTTCAGCGTATTTAGAAATGTTTCATTCTTCAAATTATCATCCATTCCCTGCCCCAGCACCCTTGAGCCGTCTCATAAAGGACAAACTGGATCAAGTTTGTTGAAACCATCACCATGGGAACAGGATTAATAACTTTTTTTAAACGCACTTTGTTAGGGTATCAAGATTGCAAGAGAAAAGAAAAGCTTCAAAGGAAATATGATCTTTTGGCCAACCAGGTGAACTAAACAGACTTCAGTACACTGGGAATGTTATATTGTCTCACAGTCTGTTGGATGATACGGGGCGGAGGAGGAGCTTGGGGAGGTGGCGGTAGATGTGTAGCGGGAGGGGCAGCAGGAGGAGGTGATGGGTAGATGTGAACAGGAGGTGCAGGAGGAGCTGGGGAAGGGAAAGATTCATAATGCTGCTGCCTGCGGGGTCCAGCCCAGGTGTGCGGCCTTCCTAATTCTTCTAACATGTGCTGCTCCTATCTCCACACATCCATTCACACACAGAAACATCCATTCAGACATGATGTAGTGGGCTATACAGTATGATACACTGTATGATAATACAGCACATAATATAATACGAAAATATAAAATATTTAAAGACCCTATATGATAATGCACTGAATTATTATAATGTGTATTATAATATTATAATGTCAATGATTATAAAGTTTATTATATATTATACAATAATACACTACATGAAAATACACTATAATAATCCTCAATGAAATGTTGTGTTTTTTAAACGTCACTGTGATTTCTGTGTTTTTGTTGTTTGTTTTTTTTAAATGTTGTGTTTTGACATTCAGGGCCCCTGTTATATACTGCATAATAATACATTACAATATTGACTATGCACTGTGTTATATAGTTATCATACTTCACCTAAATGATAATGAAAAATAATGCACTATGATAATACGCTGTATGGCTCAAGATGCTTTATATTAGGTGCTGAAATGCTTTAGTGAGGATGATGACTGTACCCTCAGTCTCCGCAGTAAGTCTCTCTTGCGTCTCAGAGCGCTGTGTAATGCGTCAGTGTGTCCATCATAACTTCCTGTGTCAAAAGAGTTTATGTCTCTCACAGGTCTGCAAAACATTCTGTTAACCAAACATTCATATCTCTTTGATTATCCCTTTTAAACAACCACTGGAAAATAAAAGGAACCTCACAAATACACGAATAATTTATGAATAATAAAAAAATGGAACAAAATCAAGTTCTGCAGGAAATTTTTTTTAAACAAATAGGGTTAAAGCCTCAAAATTAATAGGGGGGAAATGAATGAATAGAAACAATGAGTCTTACACTTTCTGGCCAGTATTTTTGTTTGATTATGTATTAATTTATAATACTTGACCTATTCACGCACATGAGTCACTATGACAAAATGTATACATCCCTTAAAAGTAAATACAAAACGAATCAGCTGTTCTGGGTCATTATTACAATGTGTTGCTTGCACTGTAGAGTTGACATTACTTGTAGAAAGTGCAGAATGTCCTCTTTCACCATGAGCTTCTCTCTCGTTCTCCAGCCTCTGATGTGAAACATTAAAATCCCAAAAGCACATTTCAAACACGCTATGACATCGGCAGTAGAAAACTGTTAATTACACATTAGTAAAAAAAAGTTATTAGCATTCACAGGTTATTTTACAGAACAAATGATATTCTCTCACCTTTTCCAGCAGTTTTAATTTCAGACGAGCCATTTGGTTGATGATTGGATCCTCCATTATATCAAAACACTTTATCTTGCGAATCACTCAGAATTAAATGCACTGCACCAATTTATGTTTTTGTTTAATGTCCACGCTTTCTATCAAGCCCAACATCCTTTTTCCAACTCTCAGAGTGGTCCAGGCCTCCACACATGCTAGTTTGTTTTTTTTCCTTGGTTGCCAGAAACACACCTGTGTTCCTGAAACTGGCCCTGCCCTGCACTGCTGTTGCTGTGCTACAGGCAGAGCTGTGTTTGTTTGACTGAGGCATGAACTTCTACAGTTTAACAACTGATTTGGACCCTCTTGAACAGCCTGATATCTATATACAAAAAGTTTAAAAGCTCCAATTCTCATAAAATTGTATAGGCCACCCCAGGACTTGTCAGACTTTAGGTAGAGTTAGTGCTACAGTTCAACAGATTTTGAACTTATCTATGACCAGATATTAATATTAATACTGTAAACAGGCTTGCAGACTTACTAATCAAGACCAAACAGTCAAACATTAAAAGAGTGAAGATAGACTTCTCTTGTGCTCAAGCTCAAAGAACACATGACGCATTTATTACCCTAATAAAGAACCTGGTCTTATCTTTAATTACACAAAACACAAATCCATACACATGCTCCTACTAAGTGTGAAACACATTCTGTCAAACTTGACAAATTCTGACTACCCAAGTCCTGTGTACTTAAAAGCCAGAAGTCAAGGATACTCTCGGCTAGAATTTTGATTTGGAATGGAACTTGGGCTGATGTTTCACATGTCTATGAGAATACAAGCTAGACACTTCTTACAATCACTAAGAAATCAGTCAGTAAGTTTCTTCGCACTAAACCATTTAACATCACACCACTATGAATAACTTTATTTACAGTTCAGGCGTTGAATTATGCATAAAGAATGGGCAATCCAGAAAGGTCAAAGGTCTGGATTCTACACTATATGGACAAAAGAATTGGGACTGACCATTACACTAAAAGGGACTTCAATGACATTGCATTCAAATACATAGAATTTAATATAAAGTGCCCCCCCACTCGCAGCTATAATAGCTTCCACTCTTATTGGAAGGTTTTCCACAAGATTTTAGAGTTTCTGTGGGAATGTGTGCTCATTCATCTGTAGAGCATTTACGAGGTTAGACACTGAAGTTGGACGAGAAGGCCTGGTGCACAATCTCCGTTCCAGTTTATCCCAAACTGGGGTTGAGGTCAAGACCAGTCAAGTTCTTCCACACCGGGTCAGGAAGAACTTGACTGTGCAGGCCAGTCGAGGTCTTCCACACCGAACTCATCCAACCATGTCTTTATGGAACTTGCTTTGTGCACTGGGGAACAGAAATGCTGGAACAGAAAATGTTCTTCCCCAAACTGTCTCCACAAAGTTGGATACATGGTGCTGTCCAAAATGTCTTGGTATGCTGGATATTGTCTTTCATGGAGGGGCCTAGCTCAAAAAGGAGCCTAGCTCAGGTGTTTCCCAATACTTTTGTCCATATGGTACAAAGCAAGAAGCTGACTTAACCTCTAACTGAAAAGACAAGTGTTTTCAGTTGAGCACTTTTTATCTCTTGAGTTGCTATTGGCTACGCCGGTTTCCCCGGGCTGGCGCGGGCTTTTTCCTATAGGCGGGGCGGGGCGACACCCCTCCAACCAGTGGAGGCCGAGATTGGCCATTTGAAAACATGTAAATGAATCAGAACTATTTACACGAACACTGAATAAACCTGTTCATCAATTCATCACATTTTTTACTTATTACACGTTGCGTGTTGTTGTCCGCGTATTTTCCTGATAGGCGTATTAACAGAAAATGTTTCTTTTAAACAACGCAGGTGTCCGTGGCTTTCGCAGCAACCTTATTGGCTAAGATATTTGCATCAATCGTTATGATTGGCTGCAGATCGCTCAGGGTTTCATAAGGGCGGGGCTATCAACGCTTCGCGGCCATGTTGAAACTGGGACTGACAGTTATTCGAACTTGGCAAAGGAGACTTACGATTATTTTATGAAGGCAAACTTCACATTTGGTCACATTTGCTCACTCTATGAGCTTGCCTACTTCACGCGATGGACCAAGATGAAAGGCAACGAAAACTAGAGGCCGGAAGAGCAAAGGTGTGTTTAAATAGCCCCTTTAGCCTCACTAAAGCTAGTTAGCTGCAGGGTAGCTTTGTTTGCTAACTAAGTTTGGTGCTGTTAACTTGATGATCTTAAATCAGTTCTCCAAAACTTGTTGCCCAGTCCATTTTACTTTAACTTCTAGTGCTTGTTATCTTTTTGGGCCATGTTTAGCTGGTGCAGTAAGTTTGTTACGTACTGGTTACATTTGATGACCTCAGCTTGCAGGAGTCGACGTCATAGTTTCATTTCTATCAATATTGTGCACCGTTAGCTGCTCACATAAACAACAGACTGGCAAATTGTTATTTCTGTACCCCGAATCAGCCCCGTATCAGTCAAAAATAATCATGTAGATGCTAAAGCTTTAACAGATGATTTCTCACTCTGATGTGATGGTGTATGTATGAGAAAGCTAGCTGAATTGAAGGTGTCAATACCCCTGGCTAGTTAATTCAATTCAGTTTTATTTACATAGCGTTTTTTGTAAGGAAACATCTTTACAGAATCCATCTCCGAGCCCGTAGTGAGCAACAGACGCCCTCTAAAACTGGAGGAAGAAACCTCGGCAGGAACCAAGACTCCTAAGGAGAACCCATCCTCCTCTGACCAAAAGAGAAAAAGGAAAAGTAACAATAGAAGGCGTTAGTTTACAGGCTTGGCTATGACTATTAAACTGGGTACAGTAAATGTTTTTTTGTTGGAAAAATAACTCTAGCCCGCATTATCGATGGGCTATTTTAATGCGTGCAGTCCCAGAATGCTATTTTTTCTTTCAGTCTTTGTACCCTGTGACCACACATAGTTTTGTAAGTATATGAATGTCTAAAAATGTTTTTCACCAACAGAATTAATCGCATTCAGATGATCACAGTTGTCCTGCGAGGTCTCTTTACATTGTAAGCTGTTGCCGCTTGTTGTTCGTACTAAAAGCAAGAGTTAATATGCTTAGAAGGCTGATTGTTAAGGATAACCTGAACTCCTGGCGGTTCAGCGCGATGAACGTGAGGACAGCCAGGCATACGTTTCTCCTATCTTAAAAAGCTGCTTATGGAACTGAGTCAGTAAATGTGCCTGTGACTTCGGTAGAGTTCAGCTAATACCTTTCAAAATCACAGCATGAGAAATTATTCTCAGGCAAACATGTATTTTCTGCCACTCCGAGGCACTGAATTTCTATATGTATAAAATGCAAATGCACTTGAAAGCAGCGTTTTTATTACCGTTCCTGCTTTTATCGTGGAAAAAGAAATTACGTTGCAATGAGTTATATAATGTGTTTATATATTAATGATCTTTCACACTCGTGGATAATGTCCTTACAATGAGTCTAAGCTACAAAGCATCTTGTTTTGAATTGCTTCCTTTTGTGAGGTCACAAAAAGCTTAAATGTTTTTACATACATATACAGCAGTTCAGCCACACTTGCTAGACTGCCTGTTGAATGCAGGACAGAGATCAGTATGATGAGGTGGATAACTTATTATCCTTAAAGGCATAGCAATAGCCTGTTTAATAAAGAGATTTTAGAAAAAATGAATATAAAATGATTGTCTGATATATAAACAAATGTCAAAAGAGGACTTTTAACTCATGACCTTCTTTAAAATGCTTGGTTTATTTCATATAGCAGAATTAAGTCAGTTTTTAGATCCTGTGGATAGCACAATCTAGCCATGAGACCCTTCACATTTCAGATAGATGAGATGACAACAGTGTATAGCTTCTCCACACTTGACATTAAAAAGCTGTTTCCTCTTTGTTTACAATATGCAGGGATGTAATTCAAGATTAAAGACATTTAATCTTGAACATTTGCATGTTTTCCTTAATCTACAGTGCGCTTCATTGAATTTCACAAACACTGAATCACTGAAGTTGCTTATGACTGATGCACTTGCTGTTTGTGGCTCATGCTTGAGGCTCCAGCTGCAGCTCTGTGTGATCTAACATGACAGTGGGTGTGGAATAAACTGGCTGTGCACATATTTGCTGAAAGGAGGGCACATATAATCTATTGGAACTGCCTGCTCTTCTAGACTAATTCCTGCCTCTTTCTGGTAAAATCTGGGTCAGTAGTGCAAGACAACCTGGGGGGCAGTTCTGAGTGGTAACACTGCTTGACCATGTTTTGATGCGCTGGTTTACATGAGTGATTTGCATGATTCGCTCCTCCCCCTTTCCATCCAGCTTTTTGTTGTTGAGTTCTGAGACCCAGCGGACTGTGATCCAGTTAGAAGTTATGGAATTGGGTGAATCTGATTCATAGATGGATTGATGCTGAGCGGTTGCTGCCGTGGTACTGAATGACTCTGGGAATATGGGCGTGTCGTTATGTAAACAGGGTCAGGGATGCGCTCGGTCTACGGGGGGACCCCTTTCAGAAGTGCGCTAATCTGGAGTAAGCTGCTTAAGGAAGCTGCGGAGAGATGGGTTGAAAAACTATTCTGCTGGATTCTGGTGAAATGTGAGAATTCTTGTGCTTCCTCCAAGTGCTTGCTGTTGTGAGAGATTGGAAGTGACATATCTTACATAAATGCTATGCAGACCTGTAGGAGCTGAAGATTTCGGGTGTTCTGAAAGGAGGCTCGTTCTGGATGTTAGTTTGCTTCCGTTAATGGACCTCCAGTGTTTCTGAAATGAGACTACCACCTTCTGCTGCTGCTGCTTTTTGCTTTGACTGGAGCCTCTGGCAACATGGTGTTTTCCGTTTAGAAATGATCAGGAGAAATGTGGTGATACAGGCATGGCACTTTTGACATGACTGATCCTTCATGGGCAGCATGTTGATTGTATATTCCTGTTACTTCATCCTGACCTACCTCTCCTTCTATTTGTCCCTCAACCTGTGGCGTAGCTTGCGCACTTTAGACAGCGGCGGGCGAAAAGTGACAGTACGAATGCGCAGAAAAAGACGCCGAAGAGGAAGGGCCAGAATGTCCAGACGAATGACCGGTCAGCGCAAGAGTGCCACCTAGAGGATACCCAAACTGACCACTCCCATGGACGGAACAAGGAAGAGTCTGAGGTTTGATTCTATACAATCACATTAATTATAAAGCTTAGTGTGTGATTTTACACAAAATTGGGCCAATATCAGCAGAAATCAGTGGACCACCAAGACTGATAGATCTAAAGGATGGACCCAGACCTTTAATAAATCGAACCTGACATATCGCATTCACATTGTATAATGGCATGTTAGCTCTCTTGAAGTTTGACGGTGGCTGGTTTTTGAATATCTGGACACGTGACCTAGTCCTGGGTGGTATATTGGTTCATACCGAAAACTTATTGTTATATTGTTGTTTATTATTGTTATATGAATTTTTTCTTACACCGCAGTACAGGCTTAAATAGCCTAAAGAATATTCGGAAAGTGGCAGAGCTAGAACCTGTTTAAGGGGGATTTTTTTTTTTCATTGCTGCACCGGTAACTTTACATTAGATTGAGCACTGAAGTGCGCAGAGACAATCCCAAAAGTACGTTTTTATCTCAGCGTTACGAAGAAACTTGCATGTGTTTCGCCTTTAGCAGTTAGCTCTTCGTGTCATGGCGTGGACTTGTATAGCATTTAGTCCAAAAGAATGGATACATAAGCTAAAATTATACTTTTGTTTATATCGCCTAAAATATAAAAAATTTACATTTTTGTTGCGCATGAGTGCGACACACACCCTACTAGTGGCATTTTTACATGTTATTTAAATTTAAGTTCTGAAAAATTCCAGCGGAGCTTTTATGAAACGAGTGCGACGACCGTTTATGAAAGATTCGTGCGGCTGGAGTTCTAATACCGTCCTATATCGTGAAACGGTATCATTTTTTAAAATAGTGATAATTTTTTGGTCCTACTGCCCAGCTGTAGTGTGACCCTAATTTGATGACTCATGAAATTTAATTTCCTTTTTTAAAATATTTGTCTTTTGGGAGTTGTGGTTCTTAATATCAGAATGAGGAACAAGAAATCTGTGAGGGATGCCACATTATAGCTTAAACACGTAGGAGCAGTTTCCCAGATGGGGATTAAGCCTAGTCCTGTACTAAACAGTCAGAAGAATAGAGATTTTCCATTGAAAGAGAAATATAGTCCAGGACTAGTCTTAATCCCTGTCTGGGAAACCATGCCAGAGTTTTAGCTCAAAGAACATGTATGTAACCATTTTACTGTGTTCTGTAGTTTTTCTCGTAAGTATTTGGGCTTAAAGCCTGTTCACGCTAACCTGGCCATCCTGCTGCCAAGTTTTGTTCATGTTTTGGATACCAAAAAGCCAAAATAGTGTTGTAAATTATACCACATTTAAATGTATACCACATTGTTATTGGCTGAAAGGCATTTTCCAATATCTACTGAAAATAATACTTCATGTTAAGAGGACCTGAATGTTCAACCTACATGTAGACTACAAGGCAATAAGCAAATGTTACGCAAACGAAAACGACAGGCTGTGACTTGTGAATACTGAACCATAGGGGGTATATTGAGCAGTTTGATATCAGACCGTATTGTAATCTACCTTAAATACTGTGGTTAAGCCAACCCATTTTGTCAATTAATAATGAGGTGAAAAAAAGTGAGCTTTGTCTGATGTTTGAGGACATTAGTGTTTTTGTGTTTTTAATCTAATGTGAGCTACTGCATGTGTTACACAAATCTAAAATGTGTAACTGATGCACTCGAACCACAGGCGGATATTTCAATGGTTTGTGTTTTGATTGGACATCTCTAGTGTAGACCACCTTTGCTATGACTTTGCTGTTTGATCATTACTTGCCTTTATATGCAGCAGTACTAGAACATCCTGACAAAGTTGGTAAAGTATACTTGGGCTTATACTTTGGGGATCAGTTTATTTATTACATAGATTGTTTTGTTGCTAATTTTAATTGTTGAACAGTGAAAACTGAGCACTCAAGTCTAAAAATCAAGTTTAAGAAACAAGAGTGAACAAAGCCTTAGATGCTTATCTACAGTGAATGGCTATATTAAGGTTTCATAGATTTTAAACAATTGTGCCATTTCTAGTTTAATTTAATGTATGTAGGCAATTTGTATTTTTGCCTTTTAGAAGTTATTTGTCCTGCAGAATATTTTCCATAGTAGAATTTCCCTCAATGTTAAGCTATATTTGTTTGATATAAGGATATCCAAACCAATAACAGTAAAATAGATTGAACAAATGTGTCTTAGTGATGCCTGTAGGTGTGGACATGAACATATGTGACTTACCCTGCAGGAGTTTTTGCAGCCTAATGACATCACTGGTGATCCAGCCGCCTGCCAATATAGAACGGGCACAGATGAAACAGATGCCCCAGAACCGAGCTGCCTTCCTGGAGACGAGGTTTCCACTGAGCCGCTGGTTGAGGCCCATGACCTTCTTGGCGAAATTATAGTTACGCACACAAGCAAAGAACAACTTAAGGTAGACAGTATAGTGAAAATACTTGTGACCTCGTGCTTATATAATTTTTCCACATCTGTTTGAGAATGTTTTCTTTTACCATTTAATATTTTGTATTAATCTGTCTAGTATGTTGTGAACTGGCAAAAGTATGATTGTACAAAAAGAAATCTGCAGATGCACAACATAGCAGTCTCTGAAAATAGCACATAGAGGCATGATTCTCCAATCTAGGTTAGATGTGTTTATTCATATGAACTAATTTGTGCTCATGCTTTATGCCCAACTGGATATTTCAAAGCCATCTGTACGTTTTCTGGTCGTTAGTTGGATTTCCTTTTTTTCTCTCTCCATCCTCATTCCCTCTGATTCTCAAATCCTTTCGCAAAGCATCTTTTTAATGATTCTGAAGGATTTTAATTCTGCAAAGAGGCTCAGGGCAGTTCTTATAAAGTGGCTGTTCCACCCATGCTTTGAAGGACTAGGAATGGTTATTAATTTGTGAGGAACACTGGTGTATGTGCTATGTCTGCTGTGATGTCACTTCCTTTGGGCTTTTAAGAAGTAGTCCTACACTAAACTTGTTAGTGGTGACACTTTTTTGTTAAGTAAAAGAATGGTTTGGCAAATAAAACTTCGTAAGTAGTTTATCAGCGAAGACATGTTTGGAGTCCATATTTTTACTTCTTCGGTTTAGAACTGGAGCTAACCTGACTAACAAGTCACCTAGATCGCCTTTGTAGATACAGCCCCGAAACCTCTCTCAAACCTCATAGTCATCATAAGAACAAGTTTATCTTGTCCAAAAACACTGTTCTCCAGCCCTGGTTTTGATCATTTCTATAGTTTACCATCATACTGTGATCTAAACCGCACTGAGAAGTCTGATGACCTTAATGAAAATGTTGTAAATTGACTAAGAGATGTTTTGAGATGGGTGAATACTGACTTCTAGTTTTTGTTGGCAATGTTGGCCTCACAGTTCTACTTCTACTTTTGAGAAGTGGAAATGTGTGTAAATTTGATTATTTTAGCTGAACTATTCCTTTAAGAGCAAATTTACGATGATAACATTGTTATTGTCTTACAGCAGTTACAGGCTGCAGTGGAGAAGCGGAATGATATCATATCACAGCTTAGTATTAATCTGCAGGCAGCACTAATGAGCAGAGACCAAGTGCAACTGGAGGCCCAGCAGTTGACTGGCCAAATACAGGAGCTACAGCTTCAGCTACAACAGGTAATGTTTGGATACAAACCACACAGCAGGTTCATTTTTGAACTCTAATCTTGTAGTTGGTCTGGCAGGAATAAGTGAAATGCATTTTTTAAAAAAAAAAGCAAAACAAACAAAAACTTTAATGTGGTTGTTCGCAATGGTTCATGCTTTAAACTTCTACCCAGTGTATCATTATAGATAGCTGCGCAAGACCTTGACTTGTCAGATTAAACAAATGTCTGTTCTCTCACCTCTTTCAAGAGAACAAAAATGTTATTGATTCCACTTTGGACTCAAATTAAAACTATGATTACTAGTTAATGCTGTTGATGTCTGTCTCTCAGGCCAAAGAATACTTGCGCAGTAAAAGTATGGGATGGGTAGACCTATCTCAAACCCATCACAATCAGTGGCAGCTACAGATTGAAGACTCACAGAAGGTAATTGCACTAGAACACATGCCACATTCATCTCCTCTAATACTCTTAACATTTGTATCTGCATTTGAAGTTTATTTAACTGGGCCTGTGTAGCCCACAAGTGTAATGACTGGAGTGATGTACAAGCAGATCCAGTCCTTGTTTCCTGGTTGTTTTTCAGTTTTTGTATTGGTTGCAAGTTGACTCTGGCATTTTTGTCTGTATTTTGTAGGTAACTAAAGATCAGCAGTGCCTTTTGGTCCAGAAGGAGACTGAGATCACAACTCTGCAGCAGAAACTAGTTGTCATGGAAGATACTGTTAGCCAGCTCCAGAATGCCTTTACAATGAACAACATGGAGCAGGTTAATTCAAGCTTGCTCCACCATAGTGAACAAATGTCAAGGACTGATATAAGCCCAGAAAACAGCCTCAACTCAAACACTGAGGATATGATCCATAAACTAAGAACTGCACTGGATGAAGAGCGACAGAACAGTAAACGAGTACTGGACCATGCTGACAGTCTGCAGAAGATGTTAGATAATCTGGAGTGTGAAAAGGATGAGATGAAGGCTCAGTTAACAGCAGTTCAGTCAGAGCTTGAGAGAGCTGAGGCACAGACAAGAGAGGTTCAACAATACAAGGCAGAGAAAGAAGAGCTCAATCAGGATGTGGCTCGTCTGGATGGGCTTGTCCAGCAGCTACAAAACATGCTTGGAGAAGAAGAGGAAGCGCGTGAGCATCTCCGGTCCAAACATGAAGCTGAAATCGGCAACTATGAATTACGGCTCCAGACTCTGGAGGAAGAGAGAGGGATGAATGTAGCCCAGTTAACTGAAGCCCATGAAGCTGCAATCAGGCGCTTACGGGAGGAGCATTTGGAAGAAGTCAGGCATATTCAGGAGTTGCTTGATAGAGTCCAACATAACTACCCACTCCCTCAAAATTGTGTCTCTGAGGAGCTCGTTACTGGGCTGAACTGGGCCAAAGCCTCCAAAGAACAGCATAACGAGAAGACCATTGGTGACAGTGCTGCTAAAACTGTGCCTAGCTTGAATGCTTCTGTTACAGAGGAGCAGAATGACATGATGGAGAGATACTTGGCAATGGCTGTGCAGCATGAAAGCTCATGGGCGGAGCAAAGTCTGGTGGAGCACAGCCTCTTGGAGAACTCGGAAGCTTCAAAATTTGAGCTGGAGAGTGAATTGTTTGAGTCAAGGTTTTCTGACCACCACGAAACTGCTGATGGCTCTGACCGAGCATTGTCTGTCCAGCCAAGCCAGGCAGAGGATGAGCCACCTGATCTGGGTGGGATGTCTTTCACAGAAGGTCAGTGGGAGAACACCAGTCCTTCCTCAAATGGGCTAAATGAAAGTGTGGAGCAAATGGATTTAGGCAAGGAGCTTCTCATCCAGCAGTGTTCAGACTTGACAGCTCAGTTAGAGGAGAAGGAGAGACAGCTAGAAATTCTTCAAGAGGAGGTCAGGTGCTCAGCCGAGGAGTTGGAGGAGGCGCGGGAGCGCTGGAGCAAAGCTTCAGGAGAGCTTGAGGAAGCAAAGTGGGAGCTGGAGACAGAACGGGAGAAGAGACTTCACTTTGAAGAAATTATTAGCCAGAAAACCCACGAGCAGGACAACCTGAAGAACAAACTCAGCGCCCTCAAGAGCCACCAAGAGAGAGAGCAGTTAACTCCTGGCGTCTCAAACTCGAGTGAAATGAACTCTATCCTTTCATCCAGAGAGGAGCTTCTGAAGGAAATGAAGGAAGAGAAGCTTAAGCTGGTACTGCAGCTGAAACAGCAGGAGCAGCTGGTCAGAGATATCCAAGAGCAAAAAATGGCTGGAGATTCTGTGAGCAGCGAAGTGCAGGCGCTCTTTGGCCGTCAGTTGTCTTCACTGCAAGCACAGAGGGACCAGCTCATGGCACAACTGGAGAACCTAAGGGAAAAGAACCAAGCTACATCTGTGCTGCTAGGCCAAAAGTCCCTCGAAGTGGACTCTGCCAACAGAGAAATCCAGCAACTACGAGCAGAGGTAGAGGAGAAGGTGGAGAATCTTCAAAATTTGGAGAAGGTTAAATCAGACCTGGAAGCAAAGTTGATGTGCCTTAAACAAAACTTGACTAATATGGAAGAGGCCTTAAGTCAGGGGGCAGCAGAGAAAGCCATCCTGGAGAAGCGACTGCAGGCTCTGGAAGAGCAGACTCAACGCATGGAAAAGACTCTAGAATTTGAGCTTGAGAATTTTGAGGTTTGTAATTATTTCTAATCTTTTCTTTTAAAAAACTTTAAGAAGTGATGATAAAATCCTGACATTTAAGAACTTTAAGGGAACCTGTTAAACCAAACTGCATTCCTTTGCCAATTCACATATACCAGTGTTCCTCACAAATTGAACACTTTGAATTCTGACTGCAGGTAGATTTTGGGTGCTTTGTCAGCTTACAGTCACTGTTTCCATAACTCTGTTAATGCTTCCCTAGACAGTTTATCCCCGTGTTAACTTGCTCACCTCCTAGATCTTCAATTATTACTTAATCCTAAACTAATTATGTGATGGGTTCCCTGGAGCAACTCTGTTGATTTAACCATTTGAGCATTTGTACATATACTGTAGGGCACTGTTAAATCTTTTTTTGTTGTTGTTTTTTAAATGTATACTTTTCCCCATGTCTTTCCTTTAGGTCCAGCTTCAGGCAAAGGATGTGGACCTTGAGTTGATGAAGGAAGCAAAAGAGAAGGCAGAAGAGGAGCTCATGGAGAAGGAGAGCACTTACCAGAAAGAGAGGACTAAACTCAGGGAATCTCTGGATGAGCACCTAAGAGGTTGGGAAGAAGAGAGGAGCAGACAAGAGGAGAAACATCAAAAGGAGGTAATAGAATCAATTGCTGTAATTGCTGTGAAGTGGCTTTAGGTGTAAACCTTAACCATGTTTCTCTCTTCCAGGTGCAAGACTGGAACCTGCACTTGGAAAAGGAACTCTCTGCGCTACGAGCCAACCTGGAAGAAGAGCAGAAGAAACAGATTAGCCTTGTTAAACAGGTATCATTCTTATCCTTTCATTTTTTTTCTGTTACTGTGTATGCATATGTAGTTATCCTTTGCTCTGTTTTTATTTATTTATTTTTTTTATTTTTTACCTCCTCTTTGTCCCGTTTTGCCTCTGCTCTCTTACTCTGCAGGTGCATGAGAGAGAACGGCAGAGGGAGCTGTCGGAACAAGCAGCCCAGCAGAGGGAGGAATTGAGCCAGCTAAGGGCTGAGCTTACTGAGGAGCTAAGAGACAGCATGGAGGCTGCACATCAAGCAGAGCTGTTGGAAGCACAGGTATTTATATTTGTAAAGAGGACTGTGAGTGGTGTATTGATGAATGCATCTGATATTTGGTATTATGTATGGCTGTTATTGACTACTCCTTGGAATTGCCTACAGTGTATTTGATATGTATCTGCTTAGTGTTCCTATTTCTATGAAGGTTCAGATTTTACTGGAGTGCGCATGGATAATTTGATCAGTTATCACAGTGCCTGTAGTTCAGCAATGAATTTTGTCTTCATTCTGTAATTCAGACACAGCACACTCTGGAGCTGGAGGCTCTGCGTCTGAGCCTTACCAACCTACACACAGCCCAGCTGGAGCTGTCCCAGGGCAACCTGCAAAAGGAGAAGGAATCGGCACTGAGTGAGCTACAGGCCAGCCTGAGGGAGAAGTTGGCGCAGGAGAGTGCCATGCTCCAGGCACGCCAGCAGTTTGAGCTGGAAAGGCTCCGTGAACAGAACCGCGAACAAGAAATGCAAGCTCAGCTCCAACATCAGCAGAAGATCGGCAAGTCCATCATACATCGGAATTGGACACATTTAATGTATATATAAAAGTCATGTCACTGATATGGCCCCTTTGCATAGGATTTGCACAACAGGTCTTAAGCTCATTGTTAATAGACTGAATAGAGGGAAAGCTAATTATGTATTTATTAACTATATTATTCCACAGCAGTTAACTCTGGCTGGTGCAATAACCATTCCATCATAAAATGTCTTAAATATGTTATGTTAGTTATAATCTATGAAATAGACTGGCATCCATGTCAACTGATACTAAAATGGAATACCCCTTATGAATTTGCAGTCAAGAGACAGTATTGAAGAGTCATTGTTTATATAAAAATATACCAAGGTAGACTGCCAACCATAAATAGTAGTGGTGTGATAAAACTGACCCATGTTGAAGGATTAGAGCAAAACAGCACTTGGTCGAACAAGCTGAAGACTGCAAAATCTCATACTGCATTGTTTTCAATATAAATAACAGTTTATTAAATGGTTTGATATTAAGAGGTGGAAATTCAACACCTTAAGATGTCAGCGTAGTAAATGATGTCCATATAACTGAGGCCAGGCACTTCTTGCTGAAACCGCTTGTAAAAAAACCTACTGAATGCAGTTGCATTCCTCTCATGTAGATGGTCTGAATCGTGAGTGGGAAAAGCGTATCTCAGAGGAGCGCATGGCACAAGAGCAACAGCAGGCTGGTAAACTGGAGGTAAAGTAACTTTCTCTATGTCTTCGTTTTTGTGTGTAACTTTTGCTGGTGTTTTTTTCTTTGTTTTTTTAAGTAACTTTTATTCTATTTCTCTTCATCTTTGTCCAGGATGCCAAGATACAGTTTTTGCAGGAAGTTGAAGGGGAGCGCTTGGAGCTCCAGAAACATTTGGAGGAGACCCAGCAGAGGCTGAAGGAAAGTCAAGAAGCCCTTAATAAAGCTGAGGCAAATTTGACTGAAATGCAGGATAGATTGGACGCGCTTCAGCACAGTAAAGAGCAGGACATGAAGCATCTTGAGTCAGAGCTGAACCAGGCATGGGCTGACCGAGACTCTGCTGCACGTGAGTATCCTTCAGCTTCTATTGAACAGTGCTGAGGAGACTGAATCAAACCTCATAATTAGCTCTGTTATAGCATAGTGATAAGTTTCTCCTACTGCATGATGACCAAGCAGATCCTGTGCAGGTTTTGAAATTTGGGGGTGCGGTCTGTGATTGAAATGAGAGCAGTGCCGTTGCTGCCCTAAAACGAGGTCTTGATGCACTTATTTTGTATCAGAAAGGTTGCATTAATTTCAGGAAGAGTGCATGAAAAGTGTGCCCTCGTGTTTAGGTGCTGTTGAGGAGCTGGTTGCCAGTCATAAAGCGGTGCTTCAGGAGCAGCAGTCGAATGCCCAAAATCTGGAAAAAAGAGAGAAAGAGTTACAGCAAGAGGTACAGTAACTCATGCGTTTTAGTTTTTATTAAAGTCAGTGCATGTTTTAAATGCATATGTAAGTTCCAAAATGTGACCCCTTTTTGGTGTTTTGTCAAACACATTAAATACTACTTAAACATACTGTCTGCTGTTGCTCACACCGTTTATTGTTCTTGCTGATCAGGTGAATCGTCTAAATGCAGAGTATGATGCACATAAGTCCAGCTCAGAGCAGGAGATCTCCAACCTGTGGGCTCAGCTAGAGAGCATGAGGACCAGCAGGCAGGAGCTAGGAGGTATTAGTATTCTTCTGAAAGTTGATATTTTTAACGTTTTAAACCATGCATTTAGTTTGACCATGTTTAAATGTGGCTGCATTCGAAGCATTATGGAAGAACAAGATAAGTAAGTCATTATTGCGATTTGCTGCCCACCACTTATATTTTTAATGCACATTTTTTCAATCATGCGCCTTTCCTGTTATTCATTTGTGCCTCAGAACTGAAGGAACAGTTGCTGGCACGCTCGTCACGGGTTGATGATATTGAGCGGCTAAAACAGGAGTTTGAGCAACAGCGTCGGGATCTGAAGGAGCACAATGAAATGGAACTGGAGAATCTTCGCACATACTTTGAGCAGCGCTTGCGCTCCAGTGAGGAGAGCCACCGGGAGGAGATTGCCCTGTTGCAGCTGCGTCTTGTGGAGAGAGCCCTGGAGGAGTCTGTACTCAAGACTGGGGATGCAAGGTGGGATCACTTATTTAATACAGTAAAAATTAAATACAGACCATGCATAAACTGTAAATTACACATTTCACAATCTGAAAAAATCTTTAATGTGCTAGCCTGTGTTCGTGTCCTTATTCATATTTCGTTTGCTAAGGAATTCTTTGTTTTCTACAGTTTCCTATCTGAAGGGAAACCTGAGGAAGAGAGGGCTGATGCACTGGCTGAGATAACTGAGCAACTAGAGAAGCACAAGGTAGTCCTCTTAGATTTTTAACTTATTTTTTTTTATCTGGTATTGGTTTAACATAGCTATATCATTCATATGTGCTTAGTTTTCTTGTGTGATCATCTTTTGTGCGTCAGGCGGAGCTGGATGCATTACGGTTGCAGTTGGAGGAGAAGCACAGGCAGGACCTGGAACAGCTGCGCTGTAGCATGGCTCTGTCTTACAGAGAGGAATTACTGCAGGCTCGCAATGAGCTCACCGACCGCTACTACAGCGACATTGAGAAGCTGAACACCAAACATGCACTAGATATCGAACAGCTGCGCGCTAAGCTCTCTGACAACCATCTCAAAGGTGAAACAGGCTTAACATTAAATATGCTATAGCCTGAATTATGTCCTTGTCTGTCCATTAATTTTTATTTTATTTATTTTTTTTGCATGACCTCCATATCCGTGCATATGAACAGCATTGCTATTTGAGAGCACTCAAAAAACAATAAAGCAGTTCTGTAAGATTGAGTGTTCTAGTGTAACAGCCTTGTAGCTTCAGCACTGAACTATAGAACTTAAATTTGGACTACAGTAACCCCCCAGTTTTACAGCGATCAGGAGTCACTGATTCAGTCACGCATTTTTTTTTTTTTTTTTTGGGAGAACCAAACTTAATTTTACGTGGAAATCCCCACAATAGCGTGAAAGGGGGGTAGGGGGGCAGGCTGTAGTCAACCTGGAAGCACTTTTTTCTATTTCCACCCCAGAGCTGAGCCCCCGCACTCCAAGCCTTATCTCTCAACGGTGCGATTTATGTCCAGGAGACCTTTCAAACGAGTCCACGTTTGTATTTTTAGCTTGAGTAGATCAGGGGTTATTCCCTGAAAACCGCTCACCTGGCTGGCGGTGTCCCACGACCTTCTGAGTTGCATATCTCGGCGGGGATTGCGGGTTAAACTTTAATTTTAAACTCTGTTTAATGCATTACGCTCATAGAAAATGTAAAGTGTTCTGGGAGCATATTTGGGGGCATATTTAGGGTTTACACTAAAAAAATGTTGTTTTGGTTGTTTTTTTTTAAAAAAAAAAAGCCTATTTTTACACTATACACGGGTGATCTTGGAATGTAACCCCTGCGGGTTTTTCACTGAACAGGTTGTTTTTGCACTTTAGTTTTGCATTCTATTCTCATCTTCTTTTTTTCACCTTAAATACCCCATCTCCTCTTAGAAATAACAAAGTTACGACTGCAGTCAGCTGCAGAGGTGGCACGTCAGGTGGAGGCAGAGCTGGAGGAGAGGACTCGAACGCAGACTCAAGAGCACCAGGCCCGGCTGGCCCAACTGGCCTCAGAGGCAGAAAACATACTGAGTCTGGAGAAGCAGCTGTCCCAACTCACCCTCCAACACACCCAGGAGCTGGAGAGGGCCACTGAGCAGCACATAGTTGAGCTGAGGGAGCTGGAGGACAGGGTGAGTAACACACAGGCTCCTGATTAAGCTTGTGACCGCCAAAGGCATGTAGGTAGCTCTGTCATGAAAGGCTGATGAGTTTTGTAGGCTGTCATATGACACATGCTTTCCTGAAGAGCTTTTATTCATACAATGTCTTGTTTGCCTTAAAGCCATTTTAGGCAAGCTTTTATAAGCTTTTCACTGAGCACTCCGTCTTCCCTTAACTAGCTAAAGAAGAGTTTTGCTGAGGAACTGCGCCTGAGTCTTGAGGAAGCACAGCGGGAAGAGAGGAACCGTGTCCATGAGGGGCTCTCCCACCAAAGTAGTGTAGAGCAGGCCAAGCTCCGGGAACAGCTTCAGACTCAGGCTGAGGAGCGCCTTGCCTCCTTGAAAGTGGAGCTACAGCAAGCAGCAATGCAGGAAAAAAAGGAGCTGGAGCAGAAGCTTGCCCAGGCTCAGGAGCTCCTGACTGCAGAAAGACAGAGATTGCAGGCCCTACGGGCTAGTCTGGATAGTGAGGAAAGCCCTCAGATGGTGGCAATGAAGCAGAAGCTCCAGGCTCAGTATGAGGGTGAGCTGCAGACTGCCAAGAGCACCATGGCAGCAGAAGTGAAGGAACTGAACGCTCTGCTACAGGAACAGACTGAGGCCAAGCTAAAGGATGCCTTCTGCAGGTCAGTGCCTCAACATGCCATGTATCACGGAATTTGTCCTATTGTCCTGTCATTATACACCTGTGCAATTTTTGTTTGTTTAAACAGGCATCAAGAAGAACAAGAAAAACTCACCAAGCAGGGGGAAGCTGATCTCAAGCACCTGCGGGAACAACATGACCAAGACCTAGAGACTCAGAAAGCTCTCTTGGAGCAGCATGTGTCAAAACTACAATGTCTAGAAAAAGAGTGTCAGGAGCTGAAACTACAACACCTGAAGGCTCTTAACCTGCTCTCTAGCGATCACAAAGCAGCTCTGGACATCATGGAAACAGAACTGTCTGAGAAACATAGCGCAGAGCTTGATAAACTACAGGTGGTCCTCGAGGAGACAAATCAGGCGCAGCTCGAAGCCCAGGAGGCGGAGCTTACGGCCCGTCACAAACAAGAAATGGAGGAGCTTGAAACTAGGATGTTGTGCAACATGGACACTCTGGAGAGTACGTACCTGAAGGAGATACAGGCAGTGCGCGAAGAGAAGGAGGAGCTGCTTCATAAACTCCGGGGCTCACTGGAGCAACAGCATGCTGAAGAAATGAACAGAGTGAAGGAGGAGGAGGAGACTGTTAGAAAAAAGCTAAAGGAGGAGCTGACTCAGGTCCACATGGACAAGTTCAGTGCCATGGCAACTGAACTTAGCCAAGCCCATCAGGTAAGAATAGAGAAAACTGGCTTTTATGCTTTACTTTGAGTTCTTCATTGCAGCAAATAAGTATGTTTATGAAATACAGGTAAACCATGTCTTCAGTTTCTAATGAATAATAAAAATGAAAAGTAATCAGGAAACAACTGTTTAAATTGGTTTCCCCCTCCCCCTCCACAGTGACTGTGGATGGAACATGTGAGCTATTATCCCTGCCTCAGTCCCCCTTGATAATTACTGCTGTTTTACCTTATTGTGTGCTGTGGATGTTCATGTTAAACTGGTCTCTTTTCCATCAGAGTGAGGTGCAATTAGCTTTGTTGTTACAACAGAACAGAGGTTGCTCAGTATGACTGTGTTTGTGTTTTTTGGAATATTCTTCAGTCACTGGGATTTTCTTTCTGGATTAGTATCTCTGTTGGCTTTGACCTAAAATTTAATGCTGCAGATTTTTTAAAAGGTGCTTATGTATCTGTGTGTAGATGGAGTTATCTGCAGCCCTCTCGTCTCAGAAGGCTGCTCTCGAGGTGAGCCACCACTCTGCATTGGACACCCTTCAGCAACACGTGTTGGAACTGGAAAAGCAGCACAGCGCTGCCCTGCAGGAGATCACAGGCCTGACCACAATGGAGAAAGAGCAGCTACAGAAACGGCTTGATGTACTGACTGCCCAGCATAGCCAACAACTACAGGTGCGAAAGCTGAAATTCTTCCTTTTTGACAACTTGATTTGTCATGATTGTATTTTTTGATTAGAATTTGTACTCTTAACTACACATTTCATCAGCAGAGGCCCTCGCTATGTTTGTTGCTGTAAAACGTAAAAAAAAAAAAAATTATTGCTCTTGGTGTAAAGATTTGTCACCTTTCCACTAAGCCAAGAAAATGTTTTCTCATGGCCTTCAAAGCTAAAACAGCAGAGATGCTGGAAATCACTCGTTAGAACCCTTTAAATTCATCCTAAACCCTTTCTGGCCAAGTGGCTCTGCGAAGCTGAGTCTGCGGTCTTTTAGATGCTTCTTTAACAACCTATGACATTAATCTCCTAGATGTTTTTGAGCTTTGATAATGTGCTTCACTTGGTGAATGGGTTGAATGCAGAGGGTGAATTTCGTGCTGTTCAAACTGTGTGTTGTGCTGTGTTCATGTATGACCGAATGATCACCTTCACTTCACTTTTCACTTAATACCTACAATTCTGCCATCACAGCATTAATAAAGAGAATTGGAAAAATTATCTGATTTTGTGAAATTTCAACAGGAGTTGAGGGGCGCTTCTGCCAGGGAGATAGAGGCACTGCGCAGGGAGCTGGAGGAAGAGGCATCACGGCAACGTCTCCACTTTCTGGAGGAGGCGGAGCTTCTGAAGTGCCAATCAGAGGAACAACTGCAGCAAAGGATTGCCCAGATAAAGGTAAGGGGTTGGATCTGGTTCCATCTGGCTAGGTTTTTAAGAGTTATTGGTGCATGCGTGGTCTGTTATTTACTCTATGACAGAGATGCACAGACTTGCATAAGTTTACATGTTTGAAATGGTTGTGCAGGAATCATAATCATTGAACAATATGAATGCTAATGCTTGGTATGCAGGGTAGGGGGTGCAGTTAACATCTGGAGCAGGGGGCGGTCCTCTTTATGGCCAGAGCATGCTGAGCTTAGCGTGCCACTAATCCCTTGTAGCAGCAGCTCCAGTGAACAACGATTTAGATTTTCCATGTGCCAACGGTTATGATGGCTTCGGTCTGAATTCAGAGGGGGAAGGTATGTGTGTGGTGGGACAGCTGACATCTACCAGCACATCAAGCTTTTCCAGGGGTGACATCCTGGTTGGCTATTATCCCAGTAGAGCTTTAGAAAGGGGTCAGTAATCTTTTCTCTATCTCCTTAATAATCCTCCCTATGTGGAAAAGTGATGGACCACGTGAGGCAAGACTAAATAGGGATTTGTGCGTTTCGTGTAAGTTCAGGCATTTGCATGCTGTGAGATTTTGCTTTTTTGGATTGAGTAGAGGCTCTGTGCATCTTCATGTGTGCAGTAATATTTCAGTCCTGTTGCCCTGTGCATAGTATGTGTACAGCCATGGATGCCACACTTAATGTATGTGTCCTGCGTGTGTTTAGGAGGAGTGTGAGCAGGAGAAGTCTGCTGCTCTAGAGCAGCTGGAGAGGAGGCTGCAAGAGCAGCATCAGCAAAACGAACTCTGCTACACAGACAAGATGAGCCAGCTGACTGCACAACTCCAACAGCTGGACACTGTGGTGTCACAGGTACGGCACTTTTTTGTTCAGAGTCTCAGAGCAGATGTCATTATATCGTAAAGAATTAATTCAGTCATTTCTAAGAAATAATTCTTCCGTATATGGTATATTTTTTGGATGGAAAAATGGATTGTAAAGCAGTATAAAACTAACATTTTGGATTTTTATTTCAAGATGAAATATTGGCAAAAACTTAAAACAAAATTCTGAACATACTTTAGAAGTTTCATATGTTTAAATGTTAGTTTTACTACCTTAACTTTACAGGACAAAGTTTTACCTGCTTTTATAGTGATGTGAGAAAAGGAAGTAATAAAGTTTTTAACTCTGTTGTTATGAAACAACTGTATATGTACTGGATGGTGAGCATGGTGAGCAGATGCGTGCGAGTCAAGTAACATAGCAGAGTTCCAGTCAAGTTATGAATGAATTACAGAAACACTGCAGCTTGAGTGTAGTTTGTCAAACACGAATAGTTTTGCGGGTCAGTTGGTAATTTCAGGAAAAAATCCTTCTTATGCTGGACAGCAACTTTGTGGCAAAGCTCACATAAATTGCTTTGTAGTTTGAAGTTAAAGCATACATTTTACTTTTTGGGGGTTATCCATATGAATATTGGTGTAGCATACTAATGTTCTGTAAATAGTTTATAAACACAGGAAAAGGGCTGTAATATCAAGGGTGTTTTGCAAATCCACTTTTTTGGGGGTGGAGGGGGGTGTTTGTTCCCCCCCCCCTCTTATGTTTACACATCTCTCTGTGTGTTTAGTTTATTATATAGGGTTACATTTGTGTGTTTCTTACAGAATCAGAATCCATCAGATTAGTTGAGGGTTAATACTAGACTCCCTTGTAAGCCCTCTGAGGGAACTGGTTGCTGTGGTTACTGCTGTGTGGTGGTTGCCATTATTTTTAGTGTTTATTTTTTTTTTCTCTCCCCCTCTCTCACTGGTTCACAATCCCACACAGTTTTACATCATACTGCCTTGGTATAGACTCCTGCTGTGCAGTTTCAAATCTGCATCATTCATTGGATCGTTCCGTGCTGAACGTGTCTTTAATAGAACATCAGTCTTGCATTCCTCTCAAGATGGACTATCGGATGTGTGTCTTGTCTGTGTGATGACTGGATTTCTGTCTGTTGTGTCTCTGCTCCCTCTCCCTCAGCTGCGTGCAGAGGTGAGTGGCCTACAGGGGGAGCTGGAGGGCAAGCGCTCTGAGATGGACACACTTGAGACTCTACTTCAGAGGCGAGAGCGGGAGAACCAGGAGGGAACCAACCTGCTGGCCATGCTGCGTGATGACCTCAATACTGCTACACAGAAGAGGTCGGGGGGTCACTATATTTTTGGGGAGAGCAGGGAGTCATTTGTAACTCCAGTTTTAGCCTTTGTTTTTGAAGTATTGAAATGTTTCTAACCCTCCTTTTTAGGCAAGATCTGCAGTCAGTCAATGACCGGCTTCAGCGGGTTCTCCTTGAGATGTTGCGGGTTACAGTTGCAACAGAGGAAAATATCGGCCGCAGGCTGGGAGCATGTGTAGCAGGAGAATTCCCTGGAGACCTCCCTCCCAACACCAAGACACGCAGGAGCAGCCGTGATCCTCAAGAGACAGGTTTTATAATGTTTTTGACTTCATATTTAACCTTTTTGAGGATTGAGTTTTTTTCCCTTGAATTCCATACCAACATTCTTGAATCAAGTAAAAAAAAAAGTCCCAGAGTGTAGTTGTTGGATCATAATACTGAACTCTCTGTTCTCCAATATTCTAAACACATGTTTGTGGTCATACTCCTCTGGGAGCAGCCACACATTTGTGGTCATCCTTATTGATTGCTTCTTATGAAATATTTTTTTGTATTTTGTGCTTATGCTTAATTCAGGGTAGAGGGTTAGAGTGAGTTCAATAGTTTTAGGGTTGGGAATGAGCCGGTGAGTATCTTCAGTGAATTGTGTCCATTTATATACAGTGGCGTTCAAATGTTTGAGCCCTGGATCTGTAGAAAGTATAAAGGTCACACATTTTATGCAAGATCTGTGGGGGGTTTTTTTGTTGTTTTTTTATGTTGTGTATAGTTTAAGTAATAGTGGGTGGGGGTCCCGACCACTGTGCAGAAGTTTGAGCATCTTGAGAGACTTGGAGCTCAACAAACAATAATACCGTTATCTTGCTTAATATGTAAGAGAGAATGTTTCGTCTCTAACTCATGCTGTCAGCGATTAGTTAATCTTCTATTCTTTTATTTTTCACAGTAACAACTTTTGACTAGCAGGGGCCAAACATTTGAACGCCACTGTATCTATCTGTTTATGTTTGCCGTTCTCCCATGTGTCAGCAGATGGCGCTGCTGACTGTGGAGCAGACTGCAGTGTGTTTTCCTCGGTGACTGATGAAGGTCTAGAGTTGTCTCAGCGGCTGTGTGAGAGTGTGTTCTCGGGACCTGAGGGTGAACTGGACCTTGAGAGAGAAGAGCTGGTCCTTGAACCTTGTGGTCGTCTACGCAGTGCTGTAGACAAACTGCTAGAGCTGGTCTCGGAGTCCACAAAGCAGGTGCAGTACCCAACTGTGATTATTATTACATTATTTTTAAAGTACTAAACATAGATAAAGAAAACCCAGTTAAACAAATGAGAATATTGGTCGTTATATGGGACTGCCAAAAGTATTAGAAACCCCTAGGATTACCCTTTAATTTGAAAGTGTAATTAGTCGGGTGTTTTCAATCAAGGGGTAAACAATGGGGTGTGGGTGGGTTTTATTGAAGGCACAGGGCTATTTCATAGTCTAATCTTCACAGCCCAAGTTTGTGGCAGTGTATCATGGCACGAACTGAGATTTCTGAGGCCCTCATCTGTCTAGAAAGTCCTGAAAATTAGAGGATGTTAATCCAGCTATAATGCAAATAAACCAAGCCCAGATTAGACATACTAAATTAATACTTCAATTTTGGTTTTGTGAAACAAAACTATTTGGCAGCTTTATTAAATGACATAATCCACCAATAGTGCATCATGCGTTGCACAGGAGTAAAGGAAAGAATACAAGATTATTAAACGACAATCTGCAGAGAGCCTGTTAATGGGTGGTCATTGTGTGTGAGCAAGACAGTACGAGGTAATTGGAGCGTTCTGGCAGCAAAGGTCACTAATTAAATAACATTTTATTTATGATTATTTATTCCTCGTCACATGCCTTGGTCATGCAAAGCTGATTTGTCAACTGCTATTTGGGAAAAAAAATTGGAAGCTGCTTGATGTACTTGCTAGAGTAGTTTTTTCATTGAAGACTTCAGGACTAATCAAGTCTCCTGAAATGTTAAGCTGCAGTTATTTTCCCCTAGGAATTACACCTGAGACTGAAAGCAAAGGTTTACATACTTTTTACGTTCAGACATGTAATATGTTTTTAATAATATGCTTCTCATTGTTTAATTTAGTAGTCTTAAGAGTACACAGTTAAACAAATTAGATATAATTCATGTAGAAATACAGTTCATAAATGTCCAAACATTGCTATACATGTGGTGAGCAATTTCCTTCGTGGTGCAGTTAACAGTAGGTTGCCTAAATACCATGTCACTTGTTGTAGTTCATTACTGTCTATCATACCATAATAACATTTTATTGGAAAATAACTTTCTAGATTTTTTTTCTCTCTCTGTTCTGTTTTCCATTCTGTCTTCTAAACATAGCTGGAGCAAGTGCATGCTCTTCAGGCCGTAGTGGATGCACAGTTCAGCCAGGGTGGTGAGGCCAGAAATGCTCTGGTGCTGCAGCATTCTCAGCTCCTAGAGCAGCTGGACCAGGAGGCCAGTCTGAAGAGTCAGCTTCAAGTTGAGCTGCACAAGGCTGAAGGTTAGCGTATGTTCGATAACAGCCAACCTAATTTTTTTTTAAATTGCACACATTCTGTGAGCTGAGGAATCTCTTCTCAGGTCTGATGGAGGGTTATGTGGTGGAGAAGGCCACCATGGAGGAGGCTCTGCAACAGAAAGAAGTGCGAGAGCAGAAGCTGGTGGAGGAGTTGGAGAGCACTCGGGTCCAGCTGCAGGACCTCGGCGAGGCCCATGCCCTCCTGCAGCGGCAGAGAGACGCGCTCTCTGCAGACCTCGGCGACACGGAGAAGGGTGTGTAAAGAATATGTTAATGTAACTGCTTCTGTTAATACCAAGCATTCAGTAAACTAAGTCAAGATTTTTGATATCTGTCGATTTTTGACTTACACTTTACACTAGTCACTGAATGGCTTGACTTGCTCTCAAAGATACAGAATCGTACAATGCTTTGCTGGATCATTGCTCAGGCATTTAAATGAAAGGTTATGTGGCTTATATAATATTTCAGGAGATGTTTATTTGATGGATTCGTTGTGGTTTCCCCACCTTGTAGGCTGCCCTGATGTAGGCGAAGAGCAAGGTTTGTTGTCAGTGTTGAAGTGATATTTGAAGTGTTTTTATTTTATTCATTTCTTTCCCCTAACTTTTTGCTTGTTTTTTTTGGTAATTTAAACGTCAGCTTTTGGCCATATTGGTCATATTCCTTTATAAAAATACTACTTGATTTTTGATTTGCATTGAGTCTAAATGCCTGCATATATTTTGATGGCACTGAAATACTGTGTTTTGGGGGCTTTTAATCTTTCCTTAATTATTTGCGTGTTGGATTTGTGCATTTAAGGAATGGACAAACTGAAACCAAGATCTGCATGACTGTATTGTCTGCAAGTGTTTGGATATCTAAGTGCTTTCCTTTTGGCCTTGGTGAGTCTCACGCCCTGCTATTCCTTAATTTTATAACAGCCCTGCTGGTGGAGGCAGAGCGGCTGGCACAAGAACGCATGGACATCCAGCGGCAGGCTGAGAAGGACCAGGGTGGGCTGGCTGCTCGGCTGCGGTTGCTTGAGCTGGCGTTGGAGGAGCAGGAGAGCTCTGTGCAGCAGCAGGAGGAGCAGCACCGGGCCCAGACTGAGGACCTGCAGCAGCACATTGCCGCTTTGGAGAAACAACTCAAACACCATCGTCAGTTTATTGACGTATGTTTGCGCGTGTGCATACCATTATGACGTTGATGAATGAACTTCATTAGCTTTTAGATGTTCTAATTGTCATTAATTAGAACTAGGCCTTCAATTGCGAGCTGGTATTATGTAAATAAACAGTGATTCAGTGCGCTTGGGGTGGATTGTGGGACTAATAAAAGGTTATCCTGGTATTTTCTTGAGCTATTTTCAAATGCAAGTCTTGGATGTTGGCTCAAAACATGTCAAACTGGTTCAGAGGTCCCTCTAGACCCCTGACCTTGATTTTAAAACACACTCAATGTTCATTTTTGGATGTAATGGTTTAATGTTTTTGGCTTGTGTACAGGAGCAAGCTGTGGAGAGAGAGCACGAGAGAGATGAGTTTCAGCAAGAGATTAAGAACCTGGAGGCCCAGCTGAGAGTGCCCTCCAAAGGACTTACAGGAGGGGACAGTAAGGGTCGGAGGGTAAGGACCAAACACCTGAAGTTACACAGTTAATTTTAATAGCAGTATGTGTTTCGTATGAGATCAACAAGCAATTATAACTGTGTTCATTATTGATTAATTGATTTGTGTCCTTTTTAATGATTGAATATTGTAGATTGAAGACTTGGTTATCCAGGTAAGTTATTCGGGTGTGACTGCACCCTGCTAGGCTTTTGCATGCTCTAGCTGCAATCTGATTTTGCATGTAGTCATGTTTGTCTAACTTGGCATGCTGCCTTATTTAACAGCCTTAAGTAGCACTTTCATGTAGTGCACGTCATTGTTCATTGACATGCCTTGTAGTCCTTGTTTCCAGGCTTTGTGTGAATGGCTTTGCTGCTTACCCTCTTTATTTTTGCAGTAGAATGGTTTTAATCACTAATGCATCACTGGTTGCTGCCTTATATTTGTCTTGTTAGGAATGCATGTACTCTGATTATGTAGTCAACAACAATGAAGTGACAAACTGAATGTATAACTTGGCAGGGGACAACATTTAAACATGCATCTTGTGCTTTACAAATAAGCTGATGTTTAGTACTGGCATCTGTATATTGGGGTGAGTTGAAGTGTTACATGTAATAGTATGTAATGATTGCTGTCTTTTTCAGGTGGAAAGTCTCCAAGCTCTCATTAAAGACAAGACAGAGGATTACAGCATGCTGCTGTCAGCTAAAGAGCAGTGCCAACATGACCTGGAGGAGCGCAATGATGAGATTGATAAGTTGGCCTCTCGGATCCGGGAACTGGAGCAGGCCCTCCTGAGCAGCGCAGAGGCCGGAAGAGGGGTCCTGCAGCTGGAGCAGGAGCTGCAGAGAGCACACAAGAGTCTGCAGGACCTGTCTCAGGTGGCATATTCTGTCTTTAGCTTACAAACAACATTCAGCTTTCCAGAAAACAAAAGAAAACCTAACATACAGGTGCAAGTGACCGTGTCCTCTGTTAAAGTCTATTGACTTTTATAAATATCCACATTCTGGTTAGTTTACAGGAAAAGCTTAAACTAAGAAGCTACACTCTAATCTGTGGTCAGTATAACCTTACAAACTCAGAGCAGCTTTCCCTGCGAGACAGTTTTGTGAATCCAGGACTGCAGGGGTTGTTATCCTGGTCAGCCACAGGAACAGCTGAGATTTATTTGGTTATCCATCCAGTCCATCTGCCTATAAATGTTCTTCAATGTGACTGTGTGTTTATTGCTGACATAAGGAGCTTTATATGTTTCCCTATGTTCTGTAGGATAAGGAGGCCTTACAGCAGCAGCTGTATTCTAATAAACTCCAGATTTCGGCCTTGCAATCAAAACTGGATGAGACGAAACACCGCTTTTCTGACACCAGCACTGACCCCGGTCTTCGAGAACAGTTGGAGACACTCCAACAGGACATGCGGAGCAAAGAGGAGCAGGTAGGTCTGAATCATTGACAGATTGCAGGCTGGCATGTTTGTGTGTGTAACGATGGAGCTTTTATTTTTAAGTGTTGATTCTCAACATCTGACTAAATAAAACTGAACATCTTTAGGTGGAGGTGCTGCTGGAGCGAGTAGAGGAGTTGGAGAAAGCTCTGGAAGTGAGGGAGGAGGAGGTCAGGCAGCTCACCCTGCAGCTGGAACTGAACAGTAGAGAGAGCAGAGCACAAGAAGAGCAGCTCCAGCTGCGCATAACACAACTGCAGGTACAGATATGCACCCAGTAAAACCAACAATCTGCCCCTGTACAGGTTACTTTTTTTGTCATAACCAGACCCTTTTCCTGAAAAAATAGCATGGAGAAATGCCGTAGGCAAACAGTGAATTCCCTTCAGGTACTTTCTAGCCCAGTTTTAGTATGTTGTACATAATGCTGTAGTAAGTCAGAGCCACCCCACTCTACATTCTATTCAGTTGGTAGTGCCCTCCCTTTACTCCAGTGTTGTACCTGGATAAGAGTTCTGAGTGACCACATATACATTGCTTAAAATATTCATTCATCCCTGTTTTTTGTCCTACAGGAGACTGTGAGTGCTCTCCACCAAAAGCATCAAGATGAGGAAGGTGACCACTCCATGCTGCAGCTTCCTGCAGCTCTACTGGAAGAAAAGAATCTGGAGATTGACCACCTTAACCAGCAGATCCATTGTTTGTTCTCCTTACTGGTATCCAGTTCCTGTTGCAATGTAAGCCATTTTTAAATTATTTATTTTAGAAAGACAATTCTTACAAACGTATCACATTTGTCAAGTCTGCCATATCTGTAACACCCGGCAAGACGCTGTTTAAGCCACTTAAAGCACCAGTATCTATAAATATGGTCTTCTGTCTCTAACTGACTAGCTCCATAGTCTGTAGAACATTCCTTATAAGTTCTCAAAAGAGTGCCATGGTAATGTTTTGCTATTGCTTTTTCTTCATCATTGCACCACTGACCTAAATTGCTGAAATTCTGTGAAATATGTATGTGGTGTTAATAACTCTCAGGCTTTTCTCTCACAGGCTTTGGAACAGAAGCAAGCAGAGATTGAAGAGCTACATGCTCAGGTGGAACGTCTTCGCGGGGACCAGGAGCGTCTGCGACAGGCCAGAGAAGAGGAGGCTGAGCAGCTCCATGAGGTCATTCACAAGCTGCAGGAAGAGCTGAGCCAGCTGGACCCCAATCGGCATGAGGTCAGCGACCCAAGCCCTGAGCCCACAGACTTCTCTTGGTCCCCACGACCAGAGCAGAGCACTGAAGAGAGCCTCTGCCACGAACTCAGCAGCCAGACACTGCAGAACTCCCGCACCAAACTCCGAGAGCTCCAGTCAGAGCTGGAGCGCTCTGGGGAGGAGAAGGAAAGCCTTCAGAGGCTGCTTGTGACTCAGGAGGAGCAGTACGGTGAGCAGGTGGAGGCACTGGGTCGCAGCCTGGGGGAGGAGAGGGGTAGGCTGGTTGTGCTGGAGCAAGAGGCAGGACATTTGAGGCTCCAGCTGACTGAGAAAGAGACTGATGTGGCCAAACTGCAGGGCCATCTGCATGAACTGGAGGATAAGCAGAAGGCCCAGCAGGCCACCCTGAAGGACTTGGATCTGCAGCTGAGGAGTGCAAAAGATGGAAGAGAGGAGGATCAGGAGGAGATGGTCAGGCTGCACGAGGAGGTGCGAAGCGAGAAGGAAATTCGAGAGAGGCTGGAAGTTCAAGTCAAAGAGCTGCTTAAAAAGTCAGAAGATGGCCAGAACGCTGCAGCAGATCTTGGAGAGCAGATCACAAAGATGGAGGATCTGGTGAAGCAAGGAAGAGCAGACATTGCTGCCTTAGAGACTGGGAATAAGGAGCTGTACATGGAGAGACAGGCTCTAAGAAAGCGTGAGGGAAAACTCCAGGAGGAAATTGAGAGGCTGAAGTGGGACGTGACTTCAAAAAGTGAGCAGATACAGGAACTGAATGCAGAGCTGGTGGAGAAGGTGACAAAACAGGAGGAGACGCATACAGAAGTGCTGGTGAGTGTCTTCGCTGTCGGTCATCTGGCTGCTTTGCTAAATGTTCTAAAACAGAAGTTTCTTTCTTCCTTGGGATTTTGGATCTGTTTTTGGTCCCTTTATCCTGCTAAGTTTAGTCTTTAAATATTGTCCATTGCACCATTGTAATCTGTTGTCCTAGCATTTTCTTTGGGAAGCCAGCAAACTTTTTAGTTTGTTTATTAAACAAGCTTTCTTAATGCCTTCCTGCCATATCTTGAAATCTTAAACACAGATTTCTGGTTTGGTTAAGAGATCGTTATTTGGCAAGATATCTTGGTTTTTTTAAGCTTCAGTCCTGGGGGGCCGGTGTCGGCACAGTTTGATGGTTCTACTCCTCAAACACATTCACTAAAATGGCTACTTAACTGGCGAAGTGAACCATGTGTTTCTGAGCAGGGAAATCACCAAAACCAGCTTCACCACGGCCCTCCAAGAAATCTGTGGCTTAGATGAAAGGCCTCTGAAATCAACTCTGATCAACTGTATGCAGTCTAGTAAATGCCTCAGCTGAAGAGAAAGCCTCAGCTGAGGTGTGGTTAGCCCAACCCATACTGCTGATCTGGCTCGTGAGAGCTTTACTCATTCAGGAAGTAAAACAAGAAAAAGAGGAAGATGTGTTGGACTAGGCAGCGCTTTTAGCCACACATGCTTCTACAGGAATATTGTAGGTAACTTCAAGCTGGAGTACCCATTTTGGGCTGCTATTTGCAAATGTGTGCTTCAAAGAGAATTCTGTTTGCTTAGCCTGTTGGGCAGTTCTGGTTTTTCTGCTTTATAACTGGTCTTAAAAATGCTTCCTTCTGTTTACTTTAACATGGCCTGATCTCATTCTGGAGTGCGTTTTGGAAGCCATTGAGGGGTTACGTTACTAGAGAGGGTTTTTGAATGACTTGCAAGACCTGTACTAAAAATAAATGCATTCCATCAGAGATGACCCATTTACTCCCACTTAGACGGCTACTGATGATTTTTGTGTGCACGTTCTTGTAGACGTGTGCAGAGGAGACTCTGGCCAAGGCAGAGGCAGCGCTACGAGAGAGGGAGGAACAGCTGGCTCATCTGAGGGCAGAGCATGGTGTACTCAGGGCAGAGCTTGCTGCGGTGAAAGAAGGGCTTAGCACCAGCACAGAAAGAGCAGAGAAGCTACGGGAAGAAGGACAGGTGAGTGACCAAGATTGTTTTCTATAGACTGACTTATTTCTGTTACCACCAGGAATCTATTAGACTCCAAGCCCTGTCTTGGCAGTTCATGTTTATATCACCGGTGATCATGCACAGTGTAAAAAAAAAAAAAAAAAAAATTCAAACAAACAAAAAATCATATTTGTGAAAGTTAGTGAGCAAACTAGCAGCCTTCATTGCAAGAATTTTCCCCTGAAATCACCTGACACCCTGTCACCTGTTAGTGACTTGAGCAAGAGGGTGGAAAGGCTGTCAACTGAATAGTCACTGTTAATAAACAATTAGATTTATTTGTTGACATGGGGGTGGGGGAATCTCACTTGGGGATGCCACTGGAACTATGTAGTGCTGATATGGACATAATGTATGTAAGATGCACAAAATATTTTGTCTAATTGTGGCCGATTGAAGAAATTTTAATCTTTTATCCAGACCAAAGACCGAGCTCTTGCAGATCTGGAAGTGCATAACCAGCGCCTCCGGGCTGAGCTGCGGGGTTTGCAGGACGATCTGGCCGTGCAGGAGGAGGAGCTGGTCTACCAGCAGAGAGAACTGGATGAGCTAAGGCAGCGCTGTGGCCGGCCAGAGCACACTGACCTCCCCAAGCACGAACCCCGCTTCCTGGAGGGCTTGTCCCGGGACGCTTCTCTCTCCTCCCCGGAGGTGCTGCGACGTATGGACTGCAGTGAAGAGGAACGGCCTTCTCACCTCCAGGCATCTCACCTGTCTGAGCTCAGCGCCCTGCGCAATGCTAGCCTTGATCTTGGACCCAAGCAATCGCCAATGGAAAGAATCGAGCTGAAACGTCCGTTACTGCTGCCCCCGGAGATGGATCCACCTAGCACACACTCACCCTCTGCCTCCCCACGTTCGCTGTCCATCTCTGAGAACATGTCGGTGCTTGATTCACTAGATGCTGAAAAGGTATTGATTTTCTGAGATTTTAGTCTAGTGAAAGCAAAGGTAGTTGAACACTTGCTTAGTTAATTTAGATTCTAAAATATGAATGATTTATTGAATTACTGTAGCTCATTTAAATGTCCATTAATAATTTGATTATCTCCACTATGGGTGATGAAGAACAGAGAGCAGTAAAGAGAACTAACAGATTTTTTTTTTTCTCAGATGCAGGATTTGGAGAATCTGGATGAGATGTCTCAGACTCCTGTCTGTTCTACCTCCCCTGTCTCTGTCCCTGAATGGGCCAGTGATGGATATGGCAGCAGTGAGTGACTCTTGCACACGTGCAAGGCTGATAAATGGATGCAAATTGAGTCACACTTAAGCAAATTAGTTAAATGAATTTAGAAGGTTCTAAGTTAATTTTGGTGCTTTCTAGATATGAGCTCAGAGATTGAAGCCAAGTTGCGGTTGGACTTGGAGAATACAGAGCGCCTGGGCTCCCACTTCGTTGAATATCTGCGCTGCAGAGGCATGGATCCTGATCCCCACGCAGAGAGTGTTCCAGAGAGCATGCTGCACAGCCAAGATCTGCTTTCACCTGAGCTACAGGTACACTGACCTATTCCACTGGTTCCCTTTTTTAGCCATTTAGCCAAAAAAATGTGACACAAAATGTGACCAATTGATCTATTGTTTTTCAGTAGCTTTAGGGTTTTTGCTTTAAACTGCATCTAAGGTTAAAATATTGAGCATTCCTGGGGTGGTGAGGCGTACTCAATGCTGGTGTATGTGTATACAGTAAACCCCTGCTTATTCACATTTTTCTAGAACCGGACTAATTGTTTGCAGAAATCCCTGCATATTCTGGCATTTATTTATATTTATATTTATATATATTTTTTTGCTTTTCTCATGTGTTTTTATAGGCTGAATTTAGAAAAATCATATACTGATTTAGTAACATATATTTTATATGTAAATGTAGCTGAATGAGTTAAATATACCATTATTTGGTGTTGAGAACAGAAAGAAAGCATGTC
>JBBPDE010000107.1:2210166-2223886 GCA_037974605.1 Nannopetersius ansorgii | reverse complement strand
TTGATATAAAATATTTTACTACAGTATTTGGTTCAGAATCTTTTTTTTCTAGATTTTCCTCCTTTAAAATTGGGTGTATCTTATATTCCAGAGTGTCTTATATGGCGAAAAATACGGTAATAAACAGAGGAGTGTTTACGGTGGCAATTGTTGTGTAAGTTGTTTATTTAAAGCAGGACCTTTCCGTGTGTGTATGAAATGTGTACTAAGAGGAAGAAATTCAGTTCATGTGTGTGTGTGTGTGTGTGTGTGTGTGTGTGTGTGTGTGTGTGTGTGTGTGTGTGTGTGTGTGTGTTGAATTGAAAGCCTTTATTGTCATTGAAGCAGAGCTTACAAGGAAATTGGGAGCGCTGCTCCCCCATATGGTGCAAACAGTGTGTGTATGTTGGTACAGTTTGTGATTCCATTTATGTTTATTGTCTCTTCTAATTGTGATCAGCCTCACAAATACATACCAGTGATCCTGTAGAGGCATGTTTTTCCACAGTTTGGACATCTCATTCACATCAAGGGCATGTGTTCCACAGGTGAACCGTTTCGAACAGTTTAACATCAACTATGCTAATGAGAAGCTGCAGGAGTACTTTAACAAGCACATCTTCTCTCTGGAGCAGCTTGAGTACAACAGGTAGGTGATTGATTGCTTAGAAACATGCTTGAAGAGCATTGCCTTAATGACCACTAACTATATCTGTCTGCTATAACTATATAGTTATATTGCTGATCAGTAACACGACAGCTTCACGACAAACACAATCACGTTTTTGGTTCAGACACTTGGTAGAAATGTTCTTGTGACGCTGTTGGAAGTTTATAATGGAGCTTTTCTCTTTGGGTCATTGGGTGTTAGTCACTCTGTATGTTCTGTGGTGTGTAGAGAGGGCATTCGCTGGGAGGCCATAGACTGGATGGACAACGCAGAATGCCTGGACCTGATTGAAAAAGTAAACAGACAGTAATATGTTTTTTATGTACCATATCGTCACTATTTTTACACCTGTTTTATTAAATCAGTTGAAAAATACATGAATCATTAAATTTTTTTATCCATTCATGTCTTTTTCCCCTGTTCTTTTAGAAGTATTCATTAGGATATGCAGTGAGCTCCATAATTATTGGCACCCTTGAGACAAATTGGTTTAAATCCACCAGGAAGATTCCCTACAATGTCTGTTGTTCAACTTTTTATCCTAACAGAAGATATAGGATTTTTGTTACGTTTTAATAGCCATTACCTGATTTCTGCAGGTCACCTCAATTTTATGAGCTTTTCCCATTTCATGTGTTTTGTAATCCTCCCCATATTGATGACTGCCTAAGGAAATCTGGCTTTGTCTTACCTCATATTTGTGAAGTCAAGGATGACTCCCTAAAAGCGAAATACGGATGTGACCATGCTTCACTTACATTTCTCATTTCTAGGGGAGCCAATGAAGGGATTTTATTAAAAGAATTTGTTGATAATAAAATGATGAAAGTTCACACAATCTTAAATTTCATGTCATAGATTCTGCTCATGTCATAGCCTGAGCTCACAGAGACATTATTTATATATCGGGACCTGATTTTTACTTTTAATAGTTTGTGCTGATCTGTATTCATGGTAGTGTTTCTGTGTATCAGAAACTAGGAATGCTGGCGCTGGTTAATGAGGAGAGTCGATTCCCTAAAGGCACTGACTTCACTCTGTTGGAGAAACTACACAGCCGACACTCCGTGAGTCAAACACACACATACATGCATGTATACACATGGTACAGATGGCTTCAAAACAAACACTTTCTGCAGGATGTTACAAACACAGATGTGCAAATATGTACTCGTGTTTTTGATTTAATGTCTTCTCCGCAGACTAACCCTTATTATGTGAAGCCCAGACTGGCAGACCATCAATTTGGCATCAAGCACTACGCTGGAGAGGTGGGTTTTTGCCCAGTGTGTGTGTTTGTGTGTGTGTGCTTGTACTTGTGCGTGATGTATGTTCTCTGTCTTTCATTCTTCAAATTCCTCAAACACTCTCTTCTTTTTCTCGTCCTCCATCACTGCTCTGTTTCTGTTTACCCCCTGACCTCCTCTGTGCAGGTTTTATATGATGTAAGAGGGATTTTGGAGAAGAACAGAGACACGTTTAGAGACGATATCCTAAACATGCTGAAGGACAGCAGGTTAGAAACACTCACACACATCCACATTGATAGTTTTAAACCCCCTTAAACAGTGTATATCCATTCAAATTGTCATTGTCAGTATAAAAGATCATACGTCCTAAACTGTAACCTTACAGAAGAAGGAAAATACTATAAGTTTTAGGTCCAGGTAAAATATTTATTAGTCTTTTCATTGCAAATATTTCACACACTGTAGTGGTTAGTGTGTGATTATGTAAATAGTAAACAACAACAAAAGTGGTGAAAGGGTTTGTTCTGTAAGTTTAAATTGTACAAGCATCCATGTGATTTTGTTTATGTGTTTATACACCCAGGTTGGACTTCATCTATGACTTGTTTGAGCAAGTGAGCAGCAGGAATAATGAGGAGACTCTGAAGATGGGTACTGCCAGGAAGAAGCCCACCGTCAGCTCCCAGTTCAGGGTGAGTGATTCTTCATCCTCCTCTTCCATCAACTAAAGAAAACCAAAACCAGTGCCAGTGTATGAATCAGAGCCAAACATGAGGTATCAGCCACCGGAAGAAATTGTGACTGTGCCATATTTTCAGTAATGTCTGTTGTATCAGTGCAGATGTGTTGGATAACTGATCAAAATTATATTTAAAAAGCTTTTCTGGGTTTATTTCCCCCAATATCAGTGTTAGACAGGAATGAGTAATGTTGATACAATAAGTGATGGTTTTCTGTGTATCAGTGTGTTGCTTTAACCATTTCCAGACTGTTTTTCGAGGAAGCTCTAGTATTATTTGGATGTATCACCCAGTACTTCAGTAAATGAAGTGCTGTAAAAATGAAGTGCTGATGGTATTTACATCCTTGTGATGACTGGAATCATCAAATACTTTGGAACCAAACCAGACACATGCTTTTTTTATTGCATTTGTGTTTCTCATTTATTGTAAAAACTGCTCAGATAAGTGTTTTAAATATTTGCCTGGTGCCTATGACTTGTGCACCATCTGATCTGTTGTTCTCTGTTTGCTCTTCTGTTACTCAGGACTCCCTTCATTCTCTGATGGCCACTCTGAGTGTGTCCAACCCCTTCTTTGTGCGCTGCATCAAACCTAATATGGACAAGGTACGTTTTGCTACTTGCTTTGCCCAAATTTTCATTTAACTCAAAATAAAATAGAAAATTAAAAAGTAAAAACAAATTTACAAAACCCTTTTTTCTATTTATTTTAAGGGATATGCATTTAAAGGGTTCTTGTCCTTTATGTGTCCTTTATGTGTCACAAAATGTATCTTAGTTACTAAATATGGACTGTATGGAGTAATTAGTGAATGGTACATTTTGAAACAGTGTTTAAATAATATATAACATTTCTTATTTCAAAGCAATGAAGGAAATTTAGCCGTCCATGATATGGATCATTTAACTACTTTTGTTTTGAAAAGGACCTAAACTGAATCTACTTATTTTATCACCTGTTTAGACACCCAGCAGGTTTGATCCAGAAGTGGTTCTAAACCAGCTGCGCTATTCAGGCATGCTGGAGACCGTGAAGATCCGCAGAGCCGGCTTCCCTGTGAGACGCACCTTCAAAGACTTCTTCAGCAGGTGAGTTAAAGTGCACAGTGTAACCTTGAACTCAGCTGTATTTACATTCATATCGGATCAGTTGTGTCAGAAGTAGAGGATCATGAGGAGCTGCCCAGGTCCATGATCCCTAACTCCAATCCACACACAGCAGTCGGTAGCCCTGTAAGTCACTGTGACAGGCTTAATGTTTTTTATTTTTAATGTTGGTTTAATGTTTTATTTGTCTTCAAGCTTATTCACACTGAGCCAATCTTTACATGAAGAACATGAACTCATGAATGCTTATTTTTAACACACACTTAAAAAATATGCGTTAGTTTTGTTCCAGTATAACAATGTCTCAAAACGGCTTATTGTTTGCATGCAGGTACAAGATCATTCTAAAGGACAGGGGGGCAAGTGCTGAGGGAGATGAGAAGAAAAAAAGTACAGACCTGCTCACTGTATACGACAGAGCCAAGAAAGAATGGCAGCTTGGGAAGACTAAGGTGTGTTTCTCCTTCATAACTTTCTTTTTTTCTTTTGCCCTTCTGTCTTGTCAGTTGTATCATTTTGTTATAAACAGTGAAACTTGAGGCTGAAGGTTTTGGTTGTGAATAGACTGTGTAAACTGTGTAAAGCTTTATAGTTTTATATTTGTAATGACGTACACCAGTGAGTGAAAACATGATAACCAGTTACAGATGAAGCAAATAATGTTATCTCATCACTTTTGTGCATGTCAAAATCTGGGACAGATTAAGTGGTAATTGCTTCATTGATGTGATGGATGGGATGAGAAGTGCGCTCTTTGATTGACTTTAACAATGACCAGATCGTTCTGGAAAGAAGACTTGGTTAAAACATCCCCAAAACAGCAAAGCTTGAGTGGTACTCCTGTTCAGCAGTAGTGAGTACCTACTGACAGTGGTCCGACAGGGCTTTCCAGGATTATCTATTCTCAAAGGTGATGAAAGCTGTACCCTCAGGTCCAAATTGGCAGAAGGTCTTCTGTGGTCAATAAATTGTCTGCAGATTTTAACTCCTGTCCGCTGCTGAAAGCACATATTGCATGCAAGCATCCAAAATGGATTTTGGAGCAGGGAAGGGTCATCCGGTCCATTGAGTCCAATTTTCTTTTATGTCCTGTGAGTGGCCACATACATGTGCACTGTTTATTTGGGGAAAGGATGGCACCACTGTGGGAAGAAGTGGTGGGAGCGCAATGCTCTAAGCAATGCTCAGCTGAGTAGGTCAGTTCAACACCTGTCTCTTATTTAAACATTGTTGCAGACAATCCAGTTACTCCCCATATTCGCGAAAGGCAGTGGCATTTTTAGCAAGATTATGGGCATAGTTTGGGAATGGTTTGATAATAAAATGGCGAATTGTGGTGCCATGGCCTAAAAATTTGCCAGATCTTGATTTGATTGATTATCTGAGGGGACAACAACCTCAACATGTAACCATGGTGCACCCTCAAAGGTCTTGAGGCACGTGGAGGAGGAGCAGTTGATAATGTTTTAGCTGATTGCTGTTTGGTGTTGGATGGACATATTTCATAGCCAGTGGACTTAATTCTGTATAATTTTAGACCATTTCTGCAGAACCATTCATGTGAAGTTCACATAATCTTAAGGACTGTTATTTAAAGGGTATACTCCAGTATATTTGTGTGTGTATTGAGAACCTTACTTACGTGCTCTGCCCACCAACCTGCAGGTGTTTATGAAGGAGTCTCTGGAGCAGAAACTGGAGAAGGAGAGAGACGAGGTGCGCGGCAAAGCCGGCCTCATCATACGGGCACACCTGCTTAGTTACACAGCAAGGTAAGATGCACGTGTGCAGGCTCAATTCTTCATGTCCTCTAATTTCATTGTGGAAGCTCGTATTGACTCCTTTGAATCCTTTCAGTGTTGTTTTCGGCAAAAACTAAATAAAAAATGAAATGGTTTCTCGTTTCAGGAAGCACTTTAAGAAAGCTCTGGCCAGCGTTGTGACCATCCAAAAGAACTACCGCGCCCACCTCTACCAGAAGCGTTATCTGCGGAAACGCTCAGCAGTGCTGGTCCTACAGAGGCACCGGAGAGGACAGGTGGCGCGGAGCATCTGCCGAAAACTACGAGAAGAGAAGAAGAAAAGAGCGGAGGAGGAGAAGAGGAAGAAAGCAGAGGAAGAGAAAGAGGAGGGTGCAGAGGGGGCACAAGCAAACGAAGGAGAGAAGAATGAGGAAGCAGAGGGCGAACAAGTGAGCATAGAAATTTTTCAACCCTGTTAACTGCAAGGGACCATTTGTGCACCAGCACTTCCAAATCATAGAACATTTTCTTTGCTCTTTTTTGGTTTTGTGTATTGTGTAAACACAGATGAGGGCCAGACACAGTAACAAAATATACCTGTTTAATATTAAGGAATTTTATGGTATAAGTTAAAAAAATTATTACATAAAAATGAATTGTGACTTATACAATGTTACAGGCAAAAAAGAATGTAGAGTATCGCCTATGTAAGATAAAAAAAAAAATAGGATACAAATAAATAGCTTGTGGCAAATGTGGCTCCCCATTTCTTTATTGCATAATGTCAGATACGCATCATTTTGTTTAATAAATACACTTAATTTATTTATACTGCATGTTCAGTTTTTTCATTACTCATTCTCTCTATCCCTTTCTGCCCAACATCAGCGCTCGGAGGAGGAGGAGAGTCGTCAGATGGAGGAGATCCTGCGGTTGGAGAAGGAGATAGAGCGGTTGCAGAAGCAGAGGGAGGATGGCGTGTCCATGCTTTGTGAGAGTTCGCGGCAGGAACTCCGCTTGCGTCGAGACGCAGAGACACTTCGGGTGAAGAAGGAGGCTTCACGAGCCGCTACTCAGTCGCTCAACCTGCAAGACTTTGACCCCAAGCGGGTTTCCCCGGTGCCCCCACCTGCGCTGCCTGAGGAGGAGGAGGTAGATGAAGGCTTCCATGCTGAAGATGAGTGTATACCTCTGCCTGAAATTCCACCCCCGGCTGAAGGGCCTCCAGATCAGGAAATATTAGACACCTTGCCCCCTCCACCTGCTGCCTTCGCCGAGGGCTCACCTGCTTCAGCTCCGGCTGTCCCTGGAGCTCCCAATGCCCCGCCTCCTCCTCCACCACCTCCTCCTCCACCTCCTCCGCCTCCGCTCCCTGGTGAGGCTCCAGAAGTTAAAAAGGATGCTTCTGAGCCTGCTGGGCCTAAAACAGATGAGGTGAAGACAGAGGAGAAGAAGGCAGAAGATGGAGAAGGAGTGGACCGGGCCAGCAAACTGACAGCGTCTGAGTCCATGATAGACGCAGAGGAGCCCATATACAGCCTGCCACTGGACACTGAATCTGACTATGACCAGGACGATCTGGAGGACGGTCAGAGCAGCACAGCAGCCACCGACCCCGAACACGCCCGGAAGTCCACCTGCACTAACGCCAGCCAAGAGTCTTACAACCGCAGCTCCGACTCGGTCAGGAGCACATACATATGTATACACACACTCAGCACTAAAATGGGCAACATTTTCAAATACTACGTGACAACAACACTGCATGTAATTAATCACAGTGTTAAACAATTAAGTGGCAACATTTCTGATCACCATCTCAACACAAAACTACTGAATTCACAATGATAATTATAGTTACCCAAGCCTACTCAACACACACTCACACACACACACACACACACACATATCAGGGCTCCCGTGTACCCATTTTAAGCATTATTTATGTTTTTAAGATTATGATATTTTGAGTTGTACTGTATTATACAAATGCACATTCCTATAAACACTGATAATAATATCAGTAGTGACATGCTGTCTCCTGGCTCAGCCTCATACAGCTGCAGGAAAACACAGAAATGAAGCCAAAAGGTAACCATTTTTATTTCTGTCCTCTCTTCATCTGGCTCTTCTCTTTTACAATGTATCTTAGTTTGTGGAAAGTGACGAAGAGCATGATGGCTACGCGGATACAGATGAAGAAGTGTCTAATGGCAGAGTGAGCGTACTGAATGGTAACGGGCCTCCATACTTCCACAGCTACCTCTATATGAAGGGTGAGTGTGACATGTGAACCAAATAACCAACCAACAATCCCATACACACTCACACACACACATCCACACATGACTATACAACATGAAAGGGAGCAATCTTTAATTTTATATTGTTATATTGTATAGTTATGCTGCTTCTACTTTCTTCTCTTTTACTGTCCAGTTTGCTGCTGAAACAATGCAAATCTCATCTTATTACATTTACATTTACGGCATTTAGCTGATGCTCTCATCCAGAGCGATATACATCAGTGCTCAAGTAGTCTGCCTTTCTCTGTCCTACTCCATCACTCCCATTCTGTATAGCTGGCCTGATGATCCCCTGGCGGAGGCGCTGGTGTGTGCTGAAAGACGAAACCTTCATGTGGTTCCGCTCTAAGCAGGAGTCTCTGAAATCGGGCTGGTTGTATAAGAAGGGAGGAGGTCTATCCACTCTGTCCCGCAGGAACTGGAAGATGCGCTGGTTTGTTCTCCGCGACTCCAAGCTCATGTACTTTGAGAATGACAGTGAAGAGAAGCTGAAAGGGACCATCGACATCCGCTCTGCCAAGTAAACCTCAACACACTAAACATACACATATGATTTAAGTGCATTATATTTTCTTTTCTTTATGTTTTTATCTATTTGTCAGTGACAATGCACCATAGTCAGGATAAAAGTAAAGGTGACTGTGTTAGCCAGGTATTGTTTATCCATTCAAAATTGATTGTTTTATTTGGAATATACCCTTTGCTGTGTATTTTTTTTTAATTTTATTACCCTATTTTCAGCCTTTTTAAAATTTCTCCTTTATTTAATTTATTTGTATACTTTATGGGTCTTAAGGGCCGACTCAGGGGCTCATTTCACTACATGCTCTACCTCTAAATAAAGAATAAACAAATCTTCAATCTTGGAAAACATCTGCTGTGTTCTGTCCAGGGAGATAGTGGATAACCACGAGAAAGAGAATGCTCTGAACATTGTGACGGACGAGAGGACGTACCAGGTGTTCGCAGAGTCACCAGAAGATGCCAGGTATGCCAGTAATACTGGTATGCCAGTCTTTGAACAAGCTTTTCTATTCTTGTTTCCTTGCTTTTTGAATTATCTGCAGTACTGTGGAAAAACTCAGGCACTTGAGAATATTTTACTTAAAAACTGTTTACTGCAGTGCAGTAGTGGTACATTAGAGCTAAAACACTAATATTGTCACGATCGGGTTCTCTCCAGACAAGAAGGAGAGGAAGGAGGCTCCAGCGCCAACAGCCATACGTACAAAAGGGATTTAATACGACAATACAAACAATGCAGAAAATATACCAGACACAGTAGCTGAAAATAGGAAAGGCAAGGAACTGGAGGAGAAGAGTGTTACAGGGAGAAAGTGGGAACACGGACCAGGGAAATGTGAAGTATGCTCTTATAATGACTATCCCACGAAACCCAACATAAATACCAAGAGAGAACCAAGAGGACCAATGGGAGGTCAGTGAGAAATGAGGGAATACAGTTCAGGTGAAGGGGTAATCAGGGACGTGACAATATTCAGGTGTGAGGGAAAACAGTGATGGTGAGCGCTGGGAAGGTCTGTGGTTAGGTAGCGACCCCCAGTGGTCTTAGAAAGGAATTGCAACAGTTCCTACAAGTCCTCAGTCTAATAGGGCCCCCCCCACACCAAATCTTGATATTTTTACTGCTTTCCTGTTTGTTTGCATTTATTCCAATGTTCACTTCCCCACTGCTGATACAAATGGCTTCAAGCAATTTGCATTGGTAGAATTTTGCATAGCACTACATATATCTGTCCCTCTCTGTCTTACAGTGGTTGGTTTAATGTTTTGAGTCGGGTCCACACTGCCTCTCCTGAGCAGCTGCTGGAGATGTCCCATGAACAGGCCAACCCAAAGAATGCTGTGGTCAGTGTCCTTTTGTCACTGTTCTGTTCTGGGTACTGTAAATTGACATCAAACCAAAAATGTACAGCATATAACATTAGATCAAATGTTGTCTCAAGTTTTCTTATTTTAGCACCTATGGAATATTCTCTTTATTTATTTTGCATGTTTTTACAGGGCACCTTGGATGTGGGCCTGATTGATTCCGTTTGTGCATCTGACAATCCTGACCGGTGAGTCTGGTGCCCCCTATGGGCTATTTGTGCGTAAACGCATATAAAACCTGCAGTCACAGTCTTTTACCCTATTTGTCTTTTGCACTACTGGATTGTTCTGAAGGGTAACCAGTTTTACAGTGTCATCTGCTGTTCTAAACCTACAGCATTAGCAGTACTGACCTTAATCTCTGCCTGGCAGGCCCAATTCGTTTGTAATCATCACAGCCAATCGAGTGATCCACTGTAACACTGACCTGCCAGAGGAGATGCACCACTGGATCAGCCTCCTACAAAAGCCTAAAGGAGACTCCAAGATCGAGGGACAGGAGTTCCTGGTCAGAGGTCTGTCAAACATGCTTGTAGGCAAATCTAGTAGATACTGTAATGGTGTCAGGCTTCAGTTTAAAGTAATGGCACAATTCTAACATTTCCTCCAAGTATAAAGTAGCCGTCAGAGTATTACAGAGAGTATATTCCTCACAATCATGAGCAAATGGTGGAGCTTTACTAAAAATGTGGTCTAAATATTTTTGTCCTTAATTAGATGGGTCAGGTGTGTTAAGATTTGGGTTGTAAATGAAATCCTCTGAAAGATTTTCAGGATTTAGTGATCACTTTTCTATGCCATCAGGCTCCACAATACAGGTAACGAATGAGATAGCAGGCTTGACTTTTTCAGTAAAGCCTGGTTCGTCCATCGTTTTTCTTCCATGACGTGAAAGGGCTATGGCCAGTGGTTCATGGGGGGGAAATTAGTTACTAAGAAGCTGCCAGATCACTGCAGTCCAGGTGAAATTCTAGTTGTAGGATTGCTTGGATATTTTGAGGGTAGGTTTGCTGGCAGTGCCATGCTTCAACATGCTTTGCATTGATGCTTTCAGTCAGGGAAACTGTGAAACCAGAAGTAAAAGAAATTCTTATCTGCTTAAATTAAAGGCAGTTAGACTTAATAATGATTCTTACAACTTACCAAATAACCAGTGATCCATGGACATGTGGCCTGTAATCAGGTTTCTTTTTACCTGATTCCAATGCCAGGAAATACACAAAGCAAGGCCTGAAGGTATACAAAAAAGAGTAAGTCTAAGTAAGAATTTTTGACCAAATGTCAATTTCGGAGGACCACTGGTTTTGGCTGTAAGTTGTAAGGGTCACTGTCGAATGCAGCTGCCTTAAATTTTAGCAGACATTTTTATTATTTTTTTTCTGCAAATTGCAGTGATGACCTCATGCAACATCACAAACTTATCCTCTAATAAATTCAAACCTAATGTTCACTGAGCGCTGAAGATCGGTGTGTCTACTTGTGAAACAATTGTATCACTTTGTTAATTAGTTGCTGTCTCTGTGTGCCAGGCTGGCTGCACAAAGAAGTAAAGACTGGAGCAAAGAGCAGTGCATTAAAGCTGAAGAAGCGCTGGTTCGTCCTGACCAACAACTCTTTGGACTACTATAAGTCAGCTGAACGCAGCGCATCCAAGATGGGCACCCTAGTGCTCAACAGTCTCTGCTCTGTGGTCCAGCCTGAAGAAAAGGTCTTCAAAGAGACAGGTGAGCACACCTACAACAAACACAGCTCATATTCATGATGAATGATTAGGGAAACGGATGAATGGAATTCGTACACACACACACAACTAGAGGAATCTATGTAAAGGTACATACACATATACATTTGTCGTTCATGTTTTCATTGCCTTTCTTAATCTGGTGTTAATCCATTGCTATTTTCAGTGATTTCTCTCTTTCTGCTAACGTGGTTATGCTGCAGGTTACTGGAACATCGTAGTTCATGGGAGGAAACATTCTTACCGGCTCTACACTAAAATGCTAAATGAAGCCATGAGATGGGTGTCTGCCATCCAGGGAGTCATCGACAACAAGGTGCCAATCGAGACGCCCACTCAGCAGCTCATCAGAGACATCAAGGTACAGGTGAAGAGGACTCTCCACATCTGTGCTAGATTAGATTACAGAATTCAGATCATTACTCAGGGAGAATTTGGCCTGTGACCTGAATTTGAGTTGTCTCTTGAAATAGCTGAACAGAGGTTAAGTCTGTTTACTGAACAGGTGCAACGGCCCCACAGCGCCCATAATAACTTCAAAGGCATGGTTGCTGCTGTTTTGCTCTTTTGCCACATTTGAGAGTTTCAATCTCAAAGTGCAAAAAAAACTGCTAACAGAAAATGTTTCATTTTTGTTGAGAAATCAATATGCTCTCTGGTGCATTTGTCTATTTTATTGTTGAGTAAAAATGCTCTTTTTTCACTGTAGGAGAACAGCGTTAACTCAGAGGCAGTGGAGCAGATGTACCGCAGAAACCCCATTCTCAGATATACCCAGCATCCCCTGCACTCACCCCTCCTACCCTTGCCCTATGGGGAAGTCAATGATAGCTGTAAGCCCACACTATAAGCATTACAGTGCTGTCTGTTGCTTCTATCTGGTGTGAGATGTTCTGTAATGTCCTGGTGTCTTATTTGTGTCTTCTTCACTCATTTATTGTCTTTGTATAACATGTGCACATGTTTATCACATGTTTACTCTTTTTTTTCTCTTCCTCACTTCTGTTTTCTTCTCCTCTCTCTGGCAGTGCAAAAGGAAAAGGGTTATGGCAGCTTGCAGGACGAGGCAGTGAAGATCTTTAACTCTCTGCAAGAGATGGAGATTGTGTCTGACCCCATTGCCATCATCCAGGGCATCCTGCAGACCTGCCATGATCTCAAGCCACTTCGAGACGAGGTCTACTGTCAGCTAATCAAGCAGACCAACCATGTTCCCCAGCCCAACAGTCCAGCCAATCGCGCACACTGGCACCTGCTCACCTGCATGAGCTGCACCTTCCTGCCCAGCCGTGCCATTCTGCGCTACCTCCGCTTCCACCTTAAGAGGTGAGGTGCTGCTCATACTGTTTCACTCTCAGCTTCTCAAAATTAGTCCCTGTAATCATGCTCTGTGACAGAAACAGTACAATGACATTGGGACAACTGACCATTACACCAACATGGACTTTAATGACACTGCATTCAAATACATGATCCCCCTTTTCTTTTCTAGCTCATCCCAAAGGTGTTCAGTGGGGTTGAGGTCAGAGCTCTATGTAGACCAGTCAAGTTCTTCCACACTGAACACACTCAACCGTGTCTTTATGGACCTTGCTTTGGTCATTTTGGAAAAGAAAGGACCTTTCCCAAACTTTGTCCAGCATGCCATTGTCCAAAATGTCTTTGTGTCAGAATCAGAAAACTTAAATTGATTATGTGGCGACTGCAGAGAGGCACAAGAATGTGCTGAAGCATTAAGATTGCCCTTCACTGGTAGTAAGGGGTCTAGCCCAAACACAACAGGTCTGTCCCAATACTTTTGTCCACCTAGTGTACTTATCATATATCAAGGAAGTTGACTTAAGTGGTACGCAAAATGTCTTCACAGCGCAATTGCGTACCTAATTTGTGACTTCATCAAAAGAAAACCGAAAAGAAAACCGATCCTTTTAGTTAGTGGCAGTCATTACCTCAGGCATCCACTTGCCCCACCCCCTCTTATAATCTGATTACAAGTTTGCTGGTTATTTTAGCTAGAGGTGAACATAAACACATTTATCGCTCGGTATCAATAGCAAAGCATCAGTTTCTTCTCTTACAAAATGTGCCATATGTATTTTTCAACATGAATGGGGCACTGTTTTTTGGTTTGTTGCTTTTTGGTTGTAATTAGTGATGCTCCGATTGATCGGCCACCGATCATGATCGGCCGATATTGGCTAAAAATAGCTTGGTCGGCGAACCCCAAAAGCGCCGATCAAAAAAGCCGATCACTGACGTAAATTACTCGCGCGACTTTTTCACACGTGCA
>JBBPDE010000107.1:2182220-2210066 GCA_037974605.1 Nannopetersius ansorgii | reverse complement strand
TACAGTAAAACAACGACATTGTGAAAAATTGCGTGTTGTAAAAAAGAAGCAGGTAATAAATGAATTTAATTTACAGCAATAATAATACAAGACTTTAAGAAGAACAAAACGAAAGACACGAAAACACATTTCTATCAATTAAACACAGAAAAAATAACACGTCAAAAAAGTAATGCTGATTAATCGCGCCACTTTAACCCTGTCTGGTTCTGTTGAAAAATGCTACCCATCGAGATGTGCCCTTCTGCGCATGTGCAGTTCCACTATCTTGGGATACAGTACCACAATCATAAATCTGTTCTACCTTGGGACACTGAGAGCTGTACAAAAGGGAGCATTTTTCCACAGGGCAGCATGAATCGTCAGAGCACCCTGCTTCATTGTATCATTTCTCAGTATTAGAAACTGACTGTAAAAACTTTGTCTTAAACTGCACCTTATACATGGACTTAAATCTAACATTGCTCTTGTGAAATAATTTTTTTTAGTGTATTAAGTCATGTTTTTGATTGCTGTGACCCTTACTGCACATGAACAGTGCACGAACAATTATTAAACTAAGGAGACATTGAAAGTCTGTCATTTGATGATTCATTTAAGGATATGCCTACTTATAAATATTAATGAATTTACTATGAATAATGTATCATACCAAAGCATTTACCATAAAGATTTTCTCTTTTTATGTGCACAAGAAGGCTTGGTTATTGTATTCGTATTGATAGCGGGATAATAGCTTTTATAATACTTCGTTACAATATTCCTCTTTGCCATGAAAATGAACTTACATAGACCTCAAAAAACCCATTTGCACTGCATTTCAGTTCAGTACCCAAGGAACAGTGTGTGGGGACAATACCTGGGGAGCAGTGTGTAGCGACAGTACCCGAGGAACAGTGTGTGATAACGATAGACTACCCGGGGATCCTCAATGAACAGTGTGAGGACGGTATCCTGCTCAAGGATACCTCAGTGGTTCCACAAGAAGTCCTGGGATTTGAACCACAGCATTGCAGGGACAACTCACTAAACACCATTAGGAAGTGTTTGTGTGTGTATACACTTAACTAACTTATCGGAAAATGTGTCTTTTGGACATATGGTGTATTAATGAGCATGTTTATTTTGGAGTTTGAAGTCCAGGAGGCCCGATGCTGTGCTCTTACTTTGGTCCAGGCTATGTGTGTGTGTGAACTGACTGAATTTACTTATCTGAAGGAGTGTCTGGATACTTTTGTACATTGTTTGGAGTGTGAGGTTCAGGAGGCATAATGATGTTGTGAATGTCCACATACTTTTGTCCAGACTGCCTGTAAGCACCGCTGCTCCTTTAAGAACGTCCCTGCGAGCCGAGCGCCCTCCGCCATATCCGCCGTGCTCTTCAGCCGGTAGCGTTTGTCACTCAAATCCCCCCAAAAAACAGTGTGGACTTTAAAAATACAACCCATGTCGTGTCCAGCCGTGCAGGGTAGGTGCACCTAATTGAACACACTTACGCACACTCCGACTCCACCACGCTTCCAGTGTTTCTGAGGGGTTTAAAGCTAGGCGGCCTGTCCTTTAATTTTAGCCGAGCTGAGTTAAAATTAGCCCGAGAGGAGGACAACCCAGCCTAGCCTGGCCTAGCTTAGCTTAGTCCGAGCTGTTACCTCCTCTACTAAAGCTAAATGTGACAATGGACTGATTGAACGGCCTTTTTAATCTGAATTTCTGAGAGTTTTCGAGGTTTAGCCCATTTATGCTAAAAAGGGCTGGGGCCGTGCTTTTGTTTGTAGCTGTGTTAGCTTTGTTTTGCTCCTCTGAGAAGCTCCATGGCTAAACGAGGAACAAGAGCGAGGCTCAGTTCCCCCACTCACAGGTGGAGTCTCCAGCTGTTGCAGTAGTACAGAAGAGGACCTGAGCTGTGCAGACATGACCCTGGAGATATCTTTAGAACTGACAAGCACACACTAGCTGTAATATTAAAGGCACGACTGGTTGGATGGAGGTATTAGGCGTGGGAGAAAATGTCATTTCTGGAGAGATGTAATCAGAGTGAAATTTCTGGATAGATGTAAACACTGAATTTTCTGTTGATATAAACTGAGTGAAGTTTCTGGAGAGATGTAAACGGAGTGATGGGAGATGCTGGGTTGAAAAGAAACCTGTCCCCTCAGGACACATCAGTAACATTTCTGAAGTGTGGTGAACCTAAAAAAAAAATCTGTCGAGTTCTAAACAGAGTGACGTTTTTGTTGAAATGTAAACAGGTCGAATTGTTTTGGAGGGATGCAAAAACAGTGACATTTCTGTAGGCATGTAAACCGAGTGAAATTTCTGTAGAGATCTAAACAGTGACCTGTCTGTAGAGATGTAAACAGAGTGAAATTTCTGTAGAGATGTAAACGGAGTTACATTTCTGTCAAAATATAAACAGAGTGGAATTTCTGCTGAGATGTAAAGAGTGAAATTACTGTAGATAAATGACTGTAGAAATGTCATGCTGAGTGATAGGAGATGCAGCGTTGAAAACAAACCTGCCCCCTCAGGATACAACATTATAGTCAAGTAGAGCTGGTTTATTTACTATCCAAAACAAGCAGGTTATCTACACGAGTCTTATAAGCTTTGACATGGTAAAATAGTATGTTTTATATGCACGTACCTCTGCCTTGAACGTATAGAACATGTCTATTGCATAACTGACAAAATGCATCTCATCAACCAGTGGATACATAACCATTTCACGTAGCAGTCCTTAAACAGAGGGATTAAACATGTTGGAAGTCTGGGTCCTATCACTGGTTATACAAGCAGTTCTGACTTTCTAAGGCCCTGTTACTCCATGCATTTTGATTATTATGATTTTTATACCTGTAAAATGTCAGGGCACATAAAAATACAGATGTAAATACAACCAAGGTGCATTTAAAACTGATAAGGCCGATCACTCAAACCACATCAGTGTTCTGGGACGCCTTCAAGCCACATGTTACAGCAGTGGAAATGGATCTGTCTCTCTAGCATCCAGAACCCCTCCCAGTACCATCATGGTTTCTCCCCCTGCGTATCTGGTTATGAAAGAGACCTCCCTTCAGCACTGAAAGTGGGCATATCTTTGTGTTGTACATGCATTTCTGCAAACATTAACCAGTCCCAGTCCAAAAATACTATTTGTTTTGTTTTTATGATCTGTTCTTTCAAAATAATTTGATGAACCCTGCAAATGACATGAGTTACTGTTAACTGTCAGGTCTTAACACCATGTGAACAATAGAATGGGATTTAAAAACTAAATCAATCTGACAGCAGAGCCATGGGTATTGTGTGGAATATGTTATGTAATGCTGATTATCTGTCAGTACCATTAACTGTGAAAGTGACTACGAATCAGTATAATGACTCCCTGGCACAGACTATGTTGCCTAGTCAGAATTACGTGTGCCATTTTTTACTGTCTTACAGCTGTCTGGAACTGAATCACAAAAGAAGTCACATAAGCTGTATTGATACTGTTGGGATTCTAATGGTGAGTCATGGATGAGGAGGACAGCCAGGATGAGCTGATCAATAGGAATGCATCTCATGGAAAAGGCAAGAGACCTGCCACGTCTATTCTCTCCGAAGAAGGTTGGTGTATGGCAGTGTGTTGATGCACTAAACAATCTGGACAGATCTTTGTTTTTGGGATAAGGTCTGATTTAGTATTTATGCCTCAGAAGAAAATTCGGAGGATGGCGAAGACTCACAGGCAGGGGCAACAGACAGTGAGGATGTTGAAGACGACGACGATGCTTCCCTGGATGCAGAAGAGGAAGAGGAAGAGGAGGATAGTGAACGTAAGAACATGTTCAAGCCACATTATTTTGATCCTTAATAACAGTAGATTGATCTGATGTCCTCTGTTATATACATTGACAGTAATGTATATTTCCAGTATAAGGAAATGAATTAATGACTTGAGTGTTTGTTGTGTAAATGCATTCTCATGCACAGATTATTACGTGTATGTTGTGTTTTTTCTATCTTCATTCTCTCTATGCTTGATAGACGAGGATGCTGAAAAGGACCTGGAGGGGGCAGTAGGGGGCACATCAACTGATCTAGCTGGGCTTAGCTCTGATGAAGATGCCGAGAGGTGTCCTATCTGCCTGAACTCATTCCACGAGCAACCAGTAGCCACACCTGAGAGCTGCAAACACTACTTCTGTCTGGACTGCATTCTGGAATGGGCCAAGGTGAGCATGGCAGGACAGGAAACCTGCCCCTTATTATCCAGGTACACAATTAGTCCAACCTCAAATAGATATGTTTTAGGTTCTGTTTAAAAAAAATTGCTTGCAATATCATCACATGGCCAAAGCTTTCAGTTTACATAGTGTTCCCATTGGTATGTGAGATGCTTGGATGTGCTTTTTTGTGTGACACTTTCCCCCCCTACTTGTCATCAGAATGCCAACTCATGTCCTGTGGACCGGATAGTCTTTGGTAATATCCTACTGCGGAAATGTTATGGAGGCAAAGTCCAGAAAACGGTACATAACTAGCATTCTTGGTGTTTTCTGTGTTTCTGGTTTTAACCTGATGTAATCATATTGCTAACAGTAGAAATAAACGAAGTGACCTGTGTGTGTGCCCATGAAGATCACAGTTCAGAAGACAGTAAAGGCTGGTCAAGAGGAACAAATAGATCTGGATCTGGAGCAGACTAACTGCGAGGTGTGTGGAGGTTCAGACCGAGAAGACCGCCTGCTCCTGTGTGATGGCTGTGATGCTGGGTGAGTTCATATCAATGTTTAAGTATTTTTTCCCTAACATACTGAAAAAGTGCTAGGTAGCTGCATATAGTGCCATTTAAAAAAAAAAAAATAGGTTTGCAAATTCATGAACAGTAATGGCAGATTAAAGTATATACATTATACACTATATACACCTGAAATTACTTAGACACTTTCTACAGTTTAGTTTTACAAACATTTTGACACCCATTCTCTTTCTCTCTTGTTAAAGGTACCATATGGAGTGTTTAACACCCCCTTTAGATGCTGTGCCTGTTGAAGAATGGTTTTGCCCAGAATGTGCAGCAAACAACCACAACACAAGTAATGAGCCAGATATTGCATCTCACTAAATATATTCCAATCATAATTCACTAATCATGACGACAACTTAGTTCATGTTGATGACAATGCAGGAGTGTAGGGAAAAACTATAGAAAAAAGGATGAACGTTCAGTTATTTAATATATTCACATCAATCAGGCTTAATGGTTGCAAAGTGGTTTTTTTTTTCGTGGTTGCTTTAGGAGGTACAGTAAACCTCCCCGACATTCACGGGGGTTACGTTCTAAGAGCGTGAATTTGTGATGTGGTTAAAAATGCCTAAAAATGCCCCTGTTATAGTGTGAATATTCCCCCAAATATGCTTCCAAAACATTTTAATTTCATTGAAAACTTAGCTTTACCCTATGTACTGTATATGCCAGAGATGCATCACAGGGCAGCAACCAATCAGCAGCAGGGAGAAATGAATAGCGTTCTCGGATTGGCTACTTTCAAACCTCTCGCCTCTGGGCACATGGGGTATTTCACCATCCCAAGACAGTACCAAAAAATGTATACAGTTATTTATTTATTTTACAAAATATTTTTCTAAATCATTTTGCACTAAAATGCATGAAATGGTATATATTGTCACGAAAAAGCAAAAAAGTGGTTTCCGCGAACAATTATTAGATCGGTTCTAAAAACAAATCTTTGAATGATTGAAGCCACGTAGTCTGAACCGTGAATTTGCAGGGTTTACTGTAAACCAGGGGAAACGAACATGGTGCCCCCAAGGACCACATGAGTAGTCTGCGGACCTGTTCTAAAAATGGCACAACTCACTGTATTATCCTGTTCCTGTTTTTCTTTAATCACATTTGTATCTATATGGATTTGAACATTTAAAAAAAGCATTTAAAATATATTCATCATACATGAAGTTTAGATAAGTTTAAGTAAACTTCTAGTGGGAGTAGTTTTACTCATGCAACCCTAATTTAAAGTAATGTTATGGTTTTTTTTTTATTTCACATATACTGAAAGGTCTTCTTTGTGCTTCAGGAAGTGAACGATCGAGTGAAGATGAGACCAGCGTTTTTCCCACCACCAGTAGCTCTCGGCCAAGCAACTCCAGACCCACCAGAGCAATAGCGCGAACCCAGCACAGTGAGAGGGTCCGCGCCAACGTCAACAGGCACCGCATCACCCAGGCACGCACTGCTGCACAGGTTTGCATGACGCTTTTGCCTGGCTTTCTTAACATACTGTAAATGTTTGTTCATGAGCTTAGCTGTTGATAAGTGAATGTTTTCTTCAAAGCATCATCGTATTCAGTTAAGAGCTGAAGCATGTAATTGGGGAACGTCCTAACCACCTGGCACTAGCTGCCCCAGTAAAAAACAAATAAGTAAAAAATATTTTGTAATATCCAATATCAATATCCATCTTAAAAATGCATTTATTGGCCTCAACTCAACTGATTTCACCCAAATCACATTTTGCTTGCACTGTAATATAACTTTAAAATGACTATGGAAAATGATAAAATAATTGTCAAATAATTGCAGTAAGCTCAAATAATTGTGATCAGTCAGTTTTATAATTGTGACAGGCCAGCATGTTTGTACTGTGACTGTGCTCCCCTGGTTTGTAACTTGTATGAGGGTGGTTGTCTTTAACCAAGTAGTCTTTGTTGTATTTGTGGAATGTTGCTGTGATTTTAATCTTTAAAAAAGGCATTAAGATTGAACTTTTTATCTTTACGCAACATCTGTAAGTTTACTTGTTAAAATATACCATTTGGAATTTAGCAGGTGACTAACTATATCAGGGTGTTGGTGTTTTTTTGCGAAACATGCAAAAACAGTTTTGTATGAAACCCGTTTAGTTGAAAACCCAGCCTGGTATGTCTACTTCCTTTATTTATGCAATACTTCTCCTGCTAGATTGCTCCCAGGTATCTGATGCAGTCCACCTGGCTGGACGAGACCATTAATGCTGTGGTGGCTGGACTCAATACAGCTGTGTATATTCGAGACTTGACTCCTCGCGCACGGTCCCGCAGAAGGCGCAAAACAGGTAGGTGTTACAAATGGGAAATACATTAATTTCATTCAATTGATCTATTGCTTAATGCCTGCCTAAAACTCTTATCTATAAACTGTATTCCCCTTACCCTGGGTATTTGCATTTTTAATGCAGTTAAAAGAAGGAAACCCAAAAAAGAAGGGAAAGCTGTTGAAGGCAAAACATCAAGCACAAAGGTGAGGAGACGAAAAAGGAAAGTGAGGAGGACAAAATCAAGAAGAAAACTGGTATGTCATGGTGTCTTACACTCAAAACTCAGCTCATTCTGTAGAAACTTCTGTAGCTCATTCTGTAGATTTGCCTGTTTTTTATTTTTGCATATAAATGTTCAATAGTAAATCATGATTATTGGTTTTGATATGGTCTTCATCTGTATCTAAAACCCACTGAATAAATAAAAAAGGCCACTGTATAAGAAGAAATGATAAAACAGAACAGAATCTATGTAATATCACTCCAGGACAGGTCATTAGCTACTTGCCTTATTTTGTGTGGTTTTAGTCAGTGGTGAAACGGAGAGGTGTTATTTGCTTAATAGGCCACTGTGTTCTGCAAGGTCATTTAACACAGAAACAGGAGAAATGCTACATAAACCTTTGTGTTCTGCCAGGTGGTCAAGAAGGACACTACTACTCGAAGCCGCATTGCACGCAGTCTGGGCATTAGAAAGCCTGTCCGCAGCTCTTCAGTGCCCTCTGTGTACCGTCCATCTGAGCAAACACTTGGCAGCATGAGAGCAGACATAGGGGCAGCCTCCCTCTCAATTTATGGAGACCCATTTGATCTAGACCCCTTTGATAACGAGTGAGTTTTATACATTACTGTTTTCAATGTCTACTGTGCGACAAGTCTGTTTTTCTAGGGCTTTTTTTGTTTTATTTTATTACTGTTTTTGCCAGTCTGCATCAATCACCTGTGTAAAAAATTATATCTATTTCATGTTTATTTTTCATATGATTTGTATTCATTAGATATGTGGACAGCAAGATTTCATTCTGTTTTTCAGGGAGGAGGAGATGGAGCAGGCATCGGCTCCATCCTCCTTGCTGGAAGCTAAGCAACGGGGTTTGTCCCGTTCTGCCATGCGTTCACACCAGCCTGTTGCCAGACCCATATCTGCTGGCTTACCCAGGTAACCTAGGTGTTATTAGGCCATATTTCATCTGTAGGATAACTAGACATTCATCCAGGAAACAAAAGCAAAAATACATACTGACTAGCCACTTTTTAGGGACATTGTGTCTACATTTATTTATTATTGGTAAGGACCTCAAACAATCACCAGTGAGCAGGTTTTAATTTGAAATGAGGAACACTGTGAGACTGACATTATGGTGGCATGTTAGTGTATGTGTTCAGCACAGAGTGGATCCGACATGGTTTTTAAAGTGGATCCGTCATTGTCACCCGAAACTGACAAGTGATGGAGTTGACGATTACTAACACAAACAGCATCAGATGAACTGTTGCAATTATAAAAATATACACTATATGGTTAAAAGTATTGGGACACCTGACATATATATGCAATCCCTTTAAAGTCCCTGTTTGTGTAATAAGACTTTAAAATAGAGTTGGTCCCCCCTTTGCAGCTATAACAGCTTTCACTTTTCTTGGAATGCTTCCCACAAGATTTTGGAGTTTCTGTGGGAATTAGTGATCATTCATAACTCATCCAGCCATGTCTTCGTGGACCTCGCTTTGTCCAGCGAACCCAAACTGTGTCCACAAAATTGGAGCATGGCATTGTCCACAATGTCTGAAGTGTTAAAATAAGAGGCCAACCGAATTCTATAATTAAGAGATATGTTTGTCCATAAAGTGTATGGGTTATGTATAATGTTGTTGGCAGTAAGAGTACAGTGTGCTGAAGTGTAGCCCATGTAATGCCTGCTTACCGGTGGTCCTGTGGGTGCCTGACCAGTAGTGAATGAGGGTAAAGGGATCAATCATTAACGCTGAAAAACAGTTCTGTCTATACTGTAAACTACAAGGTCCAGCTATATTGTAAGCAGTTCTGTTAAAATGAATGTAGATACATGGTAGGTAGCCAGTTTATACTCCTACATGTTCAAAAAGAAAATTATTGTTTAGTGTCTTTTTTTTTATTCGAAAGTCACATCAATGCTTAGAAGCCATTGTAGCCTTATGTCTGACATAAGGCAATCTTGCAGGGAAGTCATGAAAAACACACTATGTATGGGCAAGAGCTGATCAGATGATTTGCCAGATTAGATCAATGGAGGACTGTTGTGTAGATGGGTGTGTGTATGTAATTACTGTCTGTCTTTGATTAATGTAAATATTTTGTTGCATGTGTTGCTGGTTAGCAGACGTGGGCACAGTATCCCTCAGGTAGAGGAGGTGGCTGAGGCTGCACCAGTGCCAGACCTGCTGGGCAGCATCCTCAGCGGTCAAAGCATGCTGCTCATGGACAGTTCTGATGTGGTCATCAACAGAGATGGCTCCCTCAAAGCCATTAAACCTTGTAAGTCGGCTTCACTTAGCACGTACTTATTTTCCATTTACTCATGCAAATCTCTATAAAATGTTATTTTGTTGGTTGTACATTATGTGTTCAACCTAGGGTCAGTGCTGTGTTGGACAGAAATTGTACTGAAGCACAAAATCAAGCTACACATTTTCTAAAAACATAATGAATCACAAATGTTTTTTAATAGTAACATAAAGGTTCCCTGTATAATCCATCCATGTATTGTGCAGTTCATATGTAAAAGCCTTTCCTGTCATTTATCTTGTTTCAGTGAGTTTGTCTTTGCCAAGGAGGAGCACCTCAGGCAGCTCCACTTCAGGAGAAACTGTGAGCACTCCCTCCACAGGAGCAAGTCTCTTTCAGTCCAACAGACAGCCTACACTCTCCTCGTCGTCGTCCTCCTCCTCCTCAAGCCCTTTAAATAGACAGTCTTCATCACATAGTTTTCCACATCCCTGTCCCTCCCCTGTGACTCCTGTATCGCCCTCTCCACCCACTTCACACATGCCCTCTTCCATCATAGGACACCCACGCTTGCATACGCCACTGCCCCACAGGTCGATGCCCTCACACCCGGCTGGAACTGAACGCAATCAGGGGGGCACCTGTGGGGTCAGAGGCCATCCCCCAACAACGGTTCCAAGTGGTGCTTCTGACTCTCGCCATGGGGACAGAGGAACACCCCCTCAGCAACCCCCTGCACAAAAGCCCACACCTAAGCCTGTATGGGTGGATGTGTCTGGTTTACCAAGGATACCAAAGATTAAAAGAGAAAGCCATTCAGCAGTCCACAGCAACAGCAGCAGCAGGAGCAATAGCAACAATCTACCAGAATCTTCCATGACAAGTTTAGCAGGTGACAGAGGCCGACAGCATACTATTGACCAGAAGGGGACAAGTGCGAGTCGACAGAGTAGGACAGTAGAGAGACAGAGATTGGACAGAAGTGGGCCGTCGTCATCCTTTTCTAATTCCTTCTCTGCTCCCTCATCGTCTGCCAGTTTAACATCAAATCCACGGCCATCGTCTTCTTCCGCTATTAGCTTCCGGATTAGTGCAAGTGGGAACCCATGGCACACTAGGCGACTTTCTGGGCCCGAGTCGGCTATGTTGCCGAAAGATAAGGAAAAGGCAAAGAGGGCTCAGAAGGACAAGCAAATGCTGCTCTCGTCCCGTTCCAAGTCAAAAAAGGCCTCAGCGAAGAGTGAGGTCTATGATCCGTTTAATCCCACAGGGTCTGATTCTTCAGAAAGTGAAGCTGAGAATGATTCCCCTGAGATGGGTGCCCAAAGCATGACCATGGAACAAAATGAAGGTTCTGAACATTTGATTAAAACAGAACCTATGGACTTGGATCCACCCATGGAGGAAAGTTCTGCAATGTGTGTGCAAGTTAAAAAGGAGCCAGCCTCCGTCAAGGATGAGCCATGGCTACTGCCTTCACGTCAGTCAGCTCCTGAACATACCCAAATGCAGTCTGGGAGTCTTGCTGCTGTTATGGCTTACAGTGAAAGCCCCGTGGTATCTGATGCAGAGCGTAGTGAAACTCTTGAGAGTCCATTTAAACATTTGGATCGCTCCAGATCAAGCTCAACCTCTAGTCATTACAGTGACACCAAGGTCAAGGTTGAGGTGAAGTCTGAACCAGAGGATGAGCCGTCTCTTGTGGAGTCAGAGGTCCCCAAAGGAAATGGCTTATATGATGAAGTACCATCACTAGCAAGCAGCTCTGATGTAAGCCACAAGAACAAAGATAAGGAAATGTCACCATGCCCCCAACTGAAGGAAGAGAGGAGGCAGTCAGAGTCTGCTTCTCAAAGGCCTTCCTCCAAAGAGTTTGAAAACACTCGGAAAAAGAAGAATCAGTTACCATCAGAAGAGAGAAGGGACTCACACTCTGTATCTCCAGACCACAGGCGATCCCGCTCAAAATCCAAAGAAAAAACACATTCTCGTTCAAGATCTAAAGAAAAAGGGCGTTCTCGCTCGAGATCCATAGAAAGGGGGCATTCTTGCTCAACATCTAAAGGAAAAAGGCGATCTCGCTCGAAATCTAAAGAAAGAAGACGATCTCGCTCAAGATCTAAAGAAAGAAGGCGATCGCGCTCAAGATCTAAAGATAGAAGGCAATCGCGCTCCAGATCTAAAGATAGAAGGCGATCGCGCTCGAGATCTAAAGAAAGGAGACGATCGCGCTCCAGATCTAAAGAGCGAAGGCGGTCTCGCTCCAGATCTAAAGATAGAAGGCGGTCTCGCTCCAGATCTAAAGATAGAAGGCGGTCTCGCTCCAGATCTAAAGATAGAAGGCGATCGCGCTCCAGATCTAAAGAAAGGAGGCGGTCTCGCTCCAGATCTAAAGAGCGAAGGCGGTCTCGCTCCAGATCTAAAGATAGAAGGCGATCGCGCTCCAGATCTAAAGATAGAAGGCGATCGCGCTCCAGATCTAAAGAAAGGAGGCGATCTCGCTCCAGATCTAAAGAGCGAAGGCGATCTCGCTCCAGATCTAAAGATAGAAGGCGATCTCGCTCAAGATCAAAAGAAAGAAGGCGATCGCGCTCGAGATCCAAAGAGCGAAGGTACTCATCACAAGACAGAAGGCGCTTGACTCGCTCCAGTAGCCTTGAGAGTTCAAAGAAGAGAAAAACAAAACAAGAGGGCCATGAGCAGTATGATGGAAGAGGGAAAGATGGACATAAGAAATCGAAGGAGAAAAAACGCTCACACTCCAGATCTAGATCAAGGTCCAGAGAGAGGAGGAGAGAGCAGCCATCTTCACACAGGTCTTCCTCTGTCTCAAGGGATGGAAACGAGGCAAGGCTAAAAAGGAAAAGGTCTAGATCAACCTCCAGAGAAAGGAAACGGAGAGCTGTGCCAGAGGGTACTCGCCAGAAAGAAAGGAGCACTAACAAATACACAGCATCCATCTCTGTTAAGGCAAAAGAGCCAAATCACAGTTCGAACAAAAATGCACTTGTGTTAAAAGAGGAGCCTAGAACAAATGAATGTGAGACAAAAATTTCATTCGTTTCCATTAAGGAGGCTGAACCCAGTAAGGATTCAGTATTAACTGAAGGATTGAAGAAACCTGAGGAGATCAAAATGGAAACTTATTTGTTCAGTATGGAAGACAAACCACATGAAGCCACACCCAAAGAAATTAAACAAGAAAACACATGGTCACTTGGCGAGGTCAAGGACAGCCAGCTACAAAAAGATACTAAAAGAGAGAAAGAGGAAAGTTACAGTTTATGTGAAGGATTGAAACCAGAGGAAATTAAGAAGGAAGAAATCACAACCTTGAGTGTCATTCAGAAATCTGAATCTGAAGAACTCAATCATATTTTTTCAAAAACGCCTGAAAGTCAGACCAGTTCTCAGGATGAGAAAAGTACCAGTAACATTTTAGAGTTACCAAAAACGGTCAAAATTGAACAGTCTGATGAGGAGTATGGCGACGATGACGGAGATGACCCATTCAGTGAAAGTGCTCTTATCATCAATTTGTGCCCATCTGACCCTGATCCCATGGACTGTGAAAAGGAGCCTGAAGGTGAATCGGAAAGCTTATCTGTGGCGACAAAGGAGGAGACAGAGGTTGAATGTTATCAAGCAGCATGTCCCGTGAAGCAAGAGCCTTTGGACTCCTCAGATGAGGATATCAATGTGGACTACCTAATTGACAACTTGGACTTCATCAAGAAGGAGATGAAAGACAGCCCAGTCACCGATCCAGCAGATGCTGTGGAGCCCCAACCTGTTATACAGGAGGTTTCTACAGGAGCTAAGCAAGAGATTGAGTCAGCTTTGGTTATGACCAGCACCAAAACTAAATCACAAGGAAAACGAGTTACCTGGAATATACAAGAACCAGAAGGCCCTCAGCCAGAAAAAATGAGCAGTGAGTGATTAATATGCTTGTAATCATAAAGGGCCATATTACTGTACCCTAGTGTTTTTGTGTTGTAATACACATGGTGACTATATGATAGTGATGCTCCGATTGATCGGCCACCGATCATGATCGGCCGATATTGGCTAAAAATAGCTTGATCAGTGAACCCCAAAAGCGCTGATCAAAAAAGCCGATCACTTGATGTAAATTACTCTTTTTCACACGTGCCGCACGGCGCACAGGTAAACAGCAGAGCGGAGCTTACCAGTGGCAACATGAGTTCTCCCGTCTGGAAGTTTTTAAAAGTTTCTGCAAGCTATGATGACTTTCACCTTGATATTTTAGTGCGGATTTACTCTCTTTTTCTCTGTCTGTCTCAGTCTCTCTCTCTGTTTCTCTCTCTCTCGCGCACTCTATGTGCCCCCCTCTCTCTCACTCTCTCTTTCTCTGTCTCTCTCTCTCTTTCTCTTTTTCTCTCTCTCATTCGTGACTTTTCCGGAGCGTGCCAATCGTCTCCCTCCCTCTCCCTATCTCTCTTTTTTCAATATAGTTAATTTAGAGTTGGTTTCATTTCTACAAATGGTGCAAACTCTGCTAGATTATAGATAAAAGATTCCCATTCCCCTGCCATTCTGTGATTGGCAGTGTTCGGCGATCGGCAGATCATGATCTTGGTGATCGGTAATCGGTGATCGGCCCCAAAAATGCTGATCGGAGCATCTCTAGTTGTAATGTTACAAATCTGCCAGCTGGCACAATTTTGTTTTGCTCAGATGGGTACAATGGCACTTGCCGGCCCTGGATTCAGGCATATTTATCAATGCAAAATGTTTCATTTGCAGTACGCGCAGTATTTAAAGCTTTTGTAAACAAGCTGAAAATCGTGTTTTGCGTTTCAGGGTTAGGGAGCGTTACCCTGGCACAGAGATTGAGAAGTATGCCCACTTCATTGGTGAGTCTCTAAAGAGGACTAAGGCCAGGGAATTTGTGCCGTCTCAGGAGGAGATTGTTGCCCTGTTGACCCGCCAGGAGATGACCACCACTGTGTACTGCCATGGAGGAGGATCCTGCAAAATCTCAATCAACTCACACACAACGGCAGGAGAGGTACGACAAATAAGTGTTAAGTAGAAGAACATGAAAAGTTGTGAAATGCTGTTAGTTTATTTCTTAGTTTTTCTTCCAAACCATTCATACTTCCAGCTGCTGCTCTTACTGGTAGTTTGTTATGTAAATCGGAAACGGTGTTCACTCAGTGGAAAATACATAACGTTGGTGTTTAGGTTAATTAACTTGAATATATTGATGCGATGAAAATAATGTAATGAATTATTACAAGTACTCTATACATTCTAATGGCTGATGTAACAAAACTCACTGCTTTTCAAATTAAAAAAAACTTTCTTTGAGTCAAGAAAGCAAATGCAAAGAAGCACAATTGATTATTTAAATTATATATTACAAGTCATTACATCAAATAATACAATTAAACATTACTTTAGTTGTTTTCGAGCCCTCATTTTTGTTTTCGTCTGTGTATTTTTCTTATACAGCAGGGTATAGTGGAATAATAGCATTATCACAGTGTGCGTTGTGTCAGAACTTTCACAATTTTACCTCTTCTGTTGTTTGTGTGTTTGCCTGAAGGTTGTGGAGAAGCTGATCCGAGGTCTGGCGATGGATAACAGCAGGAACCTATTTTCTCTGTTTGAACACAACAAGGTCGAGAGCCGGGCTATTGAGAGCCGCGTCATCGTAGCGGATGTGCTAGCTAAGTTTGAGAGGTATATAGACCATAACAATGAAACATACGTCACATGGTAGATGAGTCTGTTAATGACCATAGCAGTGGTTCCTTAATGGTTCCAGTCCTTTCTTGTCACTTTTGTTTTAAACTGCATTTAGTGTGTTGCCTACTCTGATAATGGACTGATAATAATGGCCTCTGCTCTCAGGCTTGCTGGGAGTGAGGAAGAGGAGGAAGATGGACCCTGGCGGCTTTATTTTAAACTTTATTGCTTCCTCGATGTGGAGAGCATGCCCAAAGAGGGAGTGGAGTTTGCCTTTATGTTTGAACAGGTAAGCACTTTGTTCCTTTTAGAGCAGGAGTATGTTTTAATCCCAAATCCAAGACATCAGTTGCTCCCTCCTCCCTGTATGTCTCCTTTCCTCTGTCCTTGCAACACTGTGTATTTCAAATGTTTTGCCTTTTTGATCCTCCCAGGCTCATGAGAGTCTGATCAGTGGTCACTTTCCTGCCCCTGAGGAGACGCTTCAGCACCTGGCCGCTCTTCGTCTACAGTACATCCATGGGGATGTGGCGCGGACGCCCTGGAGCCTGAGCAGTGTGTATCCCGTGGGCCGTCTCCGTACGCGGATCTTTCAGTCCACTAAGGTTGGTGGAGCAGGGGCTCCGGGGGCTGGCTTGGTGGGGCCAGGTGGTCACACTCTTGAGAGAAGACGGACCAGCTTCCTGGACGGGACTCTGAGACGCAGCTTTAAGACAGGCTCTTTGAAGAAGCAGCGGGTGGAGGAGGAGCAGATGCTGGAGATGTTCGTGAAGGAGGAGATGTCAGCCACGCTGACCAGTGTGCTGGAAAAATGGAACCGGTTTCAAGGCATGCCCCAGCATCAGGCCATGCTTAAATACATGACCATCATCAAAGAGTGGCCAGGGTACGGGTCCACACTTTTTGACGTGGAGGTAAGTGAAAACATACAGCTTTCCATGTAAATGTATATGTTTAGTTAACGAGTAAACGTTTATTATTTTTGATTAATTAGCAGCTACTGCACAATTACAAGGGCAACAGTGACCTGCTGCTTGCCATATAGTGAATCTACATTCATCTGTCATGTTAAAGCTCAGATTTTGATTGTTACTGATCTTACTTTGTATCTCCATCAGTCAGCGTTATACCTGTCAGCTGCCACACATATTGGAATTCATCAGATATTATAGTCCGCTCTTATAACAATCTGCAGCAGCGTTTGTGACACAAGTATAAAATGTGTTTCACTGCAGTGTAAGGAAGGCGGCTTCCCTCATGACCTGTGGCTGGGAGTGAGTGCAGAAAACGTGTCGGTTTATAAGCGAGGAGAACCCAAACCACTCGAGACCTTCCAGTACGAGCATATTGTCTTCTTTGGAGCACCACAGCCCAGCACCTACAAAATCACTGTGGATGAGAGGGAAATGTTTTTTGAAACTCCTCAGGTGAAAGATTTCATCTTTTAACACAATTTATTTATTTTTTTTTTTCAATTTTTAGCGCTCTATCATTAAAGGTTGGCATAAAATGATCAATAGAAAAATAAGAATTTAAGGAGCATTTTAGTAAGAAGTCATAGCTACATAATAAGGCCAAAGACATGTTTCCTGCTTTAGTTGTGCACTGGAGCGTTGAAGCTAGTGCAACTACCCGTAATACCAGTGTAGACTGGTATATACCAGTAATACCAGTCTAGACAATCTCAAAAAAACTTGCTCATATGGTTTAAGGGACTGCATGACACACTGTTATCTATATGGATGGACAAATTTGACTTTGTTGTTTACTGAAAACTTACCGTGTTTCACTTTTGTTTATGATTCAAGGTGGGTGAGATCACCAAGATCATGAAGGCTTACATCAACATGATTGTTAAGAAGCGCTGCAGCGTCATGTCCGTCACCAGCACCAGCAGTGCTTGGACCAGGTGATCGACACTTGGCTAGTTCCTAAAGAGGGTGGTGTAATGACAAGAGAAAAAAAAGGCTCTCTGTTTGGCCAAGAAATAAAACCACATCTACCTGCTGAGCACAGATATGAGAGAAAGAGAGAGAGAGGAAGAGAGGGATGCAAAACCATTTTTTCTTGGCTCCGCTTAACCCGTTTAATTTATTCTGAATGCAGCATTGTTCTCCTGTCAGTTTAGGACAATTTATTTGTCAGAGCAAGCCACGCTTCTACAAAAGCACAACCAAGCCTGTTGATCCTGTCACTGTAAACACCCCCTCACTGCCAGCACAGAGACTGACGACCAAACCTGCCTCTTCTCCTCTCCTTTATTCTTCCATCATGAACTCTCTCTTAATGTTCAGCTTGTGGTTGATGTCATATCCACCCCAAAAGACCTGAGACTGAGCCGTCCTGTTCACACGTTTCCCCATTTCCCGAGCAGTGAACTCTCCCCCTAAGAGTCACATTCAGAGCCATTTTGTAACATCCAAGGACCCTGCAGGCACCATCAGCGCAAGTCCAGCCGAGAACTCGAAAAAAATATGCGCCCTGGAACTGACCAGAGATCCGTTGTGTAAAGATATCATACGAGAGAGCCCCTGTAACAGCAACCGCGCGACCGTCCTGATGCCAGCGTGCGTTCACTGCTTTTCACGTTACCATCAAAGTATATTTTATACTTCTATGTAAACATGAATATATCTGCCATTTAGTCTTAAGGGGTAAACGTATGCATTCGACATGAGACAAGATGCAGAAGCGATATTTTGTCTGCAAGTGAAACAGACATTATTTAATTCCATACTTTATATGCCAACGCACAATAGGAGGACAGTGAGTGAGAGAGCGAATGAGTTTGTCACTCTACAAGAAAGCTGCACAGCGATTTAAAAAGCCTCTGGATACCTCCTCGTCCTCAGTACGGCGAGCCAAACCAATTTATTACTGAGTGGTGCCACTGATAATACATCAGTATTACAACCGAGCAAGGCCAAGCCTAAACTGGGGATGATACCGTGACCAGCGTACGAATATGCTACATAAATAACAATACATTTAGTGTACCATGTAACATTCATTTTTCAAATTGAATGTTAACTAGGACCTTAATTGTTTTATGGAAACTATGCTACTGAACTCCCAACAGTGAGCCAGTATTAACGCATTGAATCCCACCATAAGCAACACTCAAAGGAAATCGCAGCCATTTTTAATGCTTTGGACTTTGATGCTGTTCAGCCCTGTGAGAAAATGTAGTGAGAGGTCCAAGTACTGGTCGAGGTAAAAATGGTTGCACATAATGGAAATCTCTATTTCAGGTAAACAGACAAACAGCTTCAGGACAGAATGTCAGATTTATTTCTGAATAATATTTTTCATGACATTCATGGCCCCACTGAAGGTGAGCATTCTGTTCTTAAGCTTAATATGAAATCTGAAATACAATTTCATGAATTTTCCACCAAAATAACTCTTTAACACAGGATTTTGGTGACGCTTTATTTTGAGAGTCCACTGTGGATGCTTTGTAAATGCTCACCTTGTCTTTAACACTAAACATTAAACATTTAACATTTCTTAATTCCCTCCAAACCTAGTTTCCACTGAAACTAAATCCAACTCTCAACTAAAAAATTCACCAGGCCAGTTATTTCCCTTTATCCTTTATTCCCCTTATTCCCCTTATTCCCTTTTTTCAGTTTATAACATTTGTGTTATAAGGTCCAACATACTGACGTTACTGACCAAAATATTCCATTCCGTATTTCCAGTTTAAATGGCTTCTGTTTTTTGTTACTGCTCTTTTTAGGCCATTATATGTAAATTACCTCAGTTCTGATTGGCTTCCCTGTATTGTGCCTCATTCTAGAAAACAATCCAGGATGAAGTGCTCCTTATGGTTGCAGCTTGGGTGGAGTTATACTACTGCAGGCTGAATAGGCAGATAGGTGTAAATGCATCACAAAAACAGTGAATTCCAAAAAAGACTGTTTTTGCAGCTGCAACATGAAGAGTATATAGGCCAGTAAAGTCTTTGATCTCAAATTTGGTATTCCCTGAACAGTTTGAGCATCTGCAGAAAATCTATTGGGAACTTTCACAAATCTAGTGCGACCAGTGTATTAAACCGTGTGTATTTAGTGGGTGGTCTCCACGTCTATTTAATGATCTAAACTTTGTTAAGCACTTATTTTAACAGAGGCTGCCTATTGTGCCATTGTGACTGTAAGTGGCCATACAGGGTTAAGGAACAACATCAATGTTCACAACATGGGAGACAATTTTAATAGCTACTAATGCCAATAAATTCAATACATGAATCAAATGAGCTGAATGTCACTTGTGACTTGGAGGCTTCGAAGAGCTGTAATCTGCAACCACTCCCAAATCACTTAACAGGTCTGAGTGACCTAAAGCTAGTAATACTGGCCCATAATGTACTTTATTATTACCAAGTATTTCTGTAGCCCATCACTATGGCAGAAAGTCAGAGTAACTGCACAATACTCATATCAACATAACATTATCATATCTTATTGATCAACACTCAGAAGGAGCCCAAGTATGCTTGTATTGTCTTTTTTATCATGTGAATATAAAACTACTGTATCCCCCAACAGTAACTGTGTAATTTTGCTGTTTGATATGCAACTATATTTGTCGATGTAATGCAAGTTCATTTGTGTGTGTCTGAGAGTTTTGAGCTTAAAGATGGAACAAAACCAAGCGAGCAAAAAAAGGTTTGTGGTTATCACGTCGTGGAGAAATTAGCATATGTGTAGGGGTACTTCCGTTATGGGTGGGTGGTGTTGTTGTCTTTTGAGGCACAAAAAAGGGTGTGTGTGGGGGTGGGTGGCCGAAGGGTTGGTGTATTTATTTATTATGATCTTAACAAAGTGAGAAAGGGAGTGGGAGGGACAGGGGGTTGCTGGATGTGTTCTCCATGTGCTGACCTTGGACCAAGTTCCTAAATTTAAAGCATCATGAAGAAATAAGCCTGGAGAGCTGCACTTGAGATGAACCGTGACTGTCTTTTCGGGGTGAAATCAGTGCAACGGTTGTAATAGGATCAACTGGTTAACTGATTTTAAAAGTCTGACAGCGTACCATATGATAACATACACCAGACTTAAAAAAATGACAAAACAATTCCTCACTCACTGAGGTATAGACGGTCTAGTCATTATAAACTGGCCACAAATAAAGGGATATTTTCAGTGGCATTCACTTTGGTGCACCAGTAATCTGTTTGAAGTTACCAGCTCTGCACGCCATGATTAATCTTTTTATGCTAAATATATTAGCTGGATTGAAAAATTATACCCATTTAAAGGTTATTTTAATTGCCTCCTACACATCACATGAAAACAAAGTTATATTATATTTTATCTAACTTCAGTTTGATTGGTTCCATTGTTGCGGCTGCAGACTATGAATATGACCAAAGAACAGCTGATATATTATTTGTGATATTAGCATGGGTAGAGCCAGTCAGATTGTGTAATAAGCAAGAAAACACACCAGAATCACGGACGATATGCAGAAGTCTGGCTTTTGAGTCTAGTTAACCGTAAAGAACACAGTTTAGATTTAATCATCAATGCCATAAATCAGTTATTAATCTTAAAGCTCGTTATCCAGTGTCAATTTTTCAGTAATAACTATGACACTAATATGTATGTTATAGATTGAAACGATGAAGGGAACTGGTCCCAGGTCAGTGGTGATGGACCACGACCAACAATGCTGGAACACGGTGTGGGCACTGTGCTTGTGTAATGAGCGCCAGAGATAAGAATACACAGAAATGTTGTGTGTGTGTGTTTGTGTGTGTGTATATGTGTGTGTCTGGACCTGTGCGGGATTGTCACATATTCATGTGTCTATGAGGGCACTTTGGGGGACTTATACTTATCATCATTCATTGGTGGATTGAGCAGCTGAACTGAGGGCAATGCCTAGTCATGCTGATCAGTGTCACTTAACAAACACACACACACACACACGTACACATACAGTACACACACACACACACACACACACTCATACATGCATGCAACACCGTGTGAGCCACATACACACAGATACACATACACACACGCGGTCAGTTCTGTCTCTCTCACTTTTTACACTGGGGTCCTTGCTCAGCTGCAGGCAGCCAATAAAGGGCCTGAATGTAATCCTTCCTCACTGTCGTTCTTATATGACTATATATAATATAAAAAAATAAAATAAATAAGAAGAATAATAACTGTGCTTGTTTAAAAGAGAGAAATGTTCTGTTCTTTTTGTTTTCTTTTTTTGTAACTGGCTTTACAAAATGCTTTAATAAATTATTGGAATTTATGACCACAGTAATTTTGTGTGATTTATTCTTGTTAGTGAAATTCCCAAAAAGGACTTCGATAAGGTTTAATAGAAGAAGCTCACCACGAGACGTAAAGAAAGTATAAAAAGAAAGATTTAATTAGAATCTTGTACAAGGGAACAAGTCTGGAAAAAGAGTTGTTCTGAAAAGCCAAGCATGTGCTTTCCAGTTCATACAGCAGTAAGCAATGTGTGTGCGTGACATAACAGTAAGCAATGTGTGTGCGTGACATTTTTGTTGTTGTTAGGTTAGTCAAAACAAAAGTGTGTGTCTTCTCCGCTCCCGGACACTTCCAGCTGCATCGCTCCGTCCTTCTATCAGAGATGAAGAGAAGACAGTCCTCACAGAGATAGATATAAGACAGAGAGGTTACAAGATTATAAAACTCAAAGGTTTCCTAATGATTTTGTGTGTGCTTGAACGCACTAATATATATGAACTTTAATAACAATGATGAATTAATAAGAAAGAAACTTTAATAAGGATAACATTTCTCCAACAATTCTCTTGGAACATTCTGATGGTGTGATTATTTCTGTGTAACCGCTCAGTTTCACGTCAGGAGTGAGGCGCATATGCAGGCTTTCATCCCAACTTAGTTTTTATTTAGAACCAAGAACATAAACAAGGCTCGAGGGCCAAACACAAACAAGCAACACTAATTGTGGCAGTTTAGCGTGAGGGTGAACAGACACCTGGGTTTAAACACAGGCACTTTAAAACCCAGACATGAACCAATGAGCCACAAGCAAAAATAATCAACAAACACTTAAGAGCTGAATATAGACAGGACACCAGACAGAATGCCCCTCCATCTCACAATAAGTCAAAACCAATGGCGGCCTCTAGCAGCCGGGACATCACAGTCAGTAGATGCTTCAAAATTAAATCTCATAATGTGTGTCAAATCAGTGGTCAGTAAAATATTGTCATATTTCCAGCTCTACCCAGGTGTGGTAATGGAGGTTATCTTGTTCTGCTGAACCGAGGTGTGGACAAGGGCCAGGCCATTAAAGCTGCCTGTGACTTTTCTGTTCCTCACCAGCTCATTCTTGCATACCTTTGGGGAGTGTTTCAGGTTACTATCTTGTTGAAGAATGAAGGACTACTGGATTACTCAGCGCTCCCCTGAAGGAAGTCATGCAGACATTCAAATTCATTATCTACAAGTATTTATGCAGTTATACGCCCAGAGTTTCAAATTTTGACGCATCCAGTTCACAAACAAAGTCTTTTTTTGTTTTGTCACTTTTGCCCCATTTTAGACCCATGGTTGATGTATAAACATCTCATATTTCAACAGCGCAACTCTGAACAAACTAGATCTGAGATTATGGAGACACTTCAGGCATGCAGACTGTTCAATCATTCGGTCCTCTGTTGATGGCCAGAGCAGTAACACACTGTGGCAAAGTGTTTAGAACTGACCTCTCAAAGTACATATTTTGCCTTTTCCAATCTGTTTTATTACAAATGCACTCAAAATATTCATTAGATAAATGTAAAACCACCTGTATATTAGACATTTTGGACGTAGCTGTTCTAAGCTATTAACTAAAATCCTCTTGCTTTGGGTGACTAGAGTTATTCGCAGTATTCGAGTTGAGGGGGGATGAGGAGGGATGGCACCCCCCCCCAAAATAAAACAGTCAAAATCACCCCCTTCTAAAGCAAACATCCCCCGTTCCATCCCTTGTGCTATTTTATCGATGAATGCGGAAATTACTACTGCTTTAACACTGGATATAGTACTACCATTTCAACATTTTGGGGGTTTTGTTGTGATTTTAACATCATGTCCAATAAAATACGTTCGATAAACAATAAAATCCACCATCCCTCCTGATTTGTTTTTACAACTCAACTACTGATTATTCTTAATGAAATTCATGGCCATCTACAAATGTGGCCATGATCATCAAGGTGGTTAAAACATAAACGATGAATATAAAGGTCTTTTTAAGCAGATGTACTCCAACCTGAAAGGAAATTGCACACTCAGACACAAAAACAATAATTATATAAAACATAATATGAACATAACATTAAAATAAAACTCTCCAAAACCCACACTGTAACTATATACACTGTGGTATATACATAATGCCTGTGTTCTTCTAACCAGCTCACAAAGCTTCAGGTACTTTTTACAAACAAAACAATGCTTTCTTGTATGTTAGCATTTATCCTAATGTTAACTTGTGTATTTGCTGTCAGAAAGTAAAAGAGTAATGCAACAATATGCATTTAATCTAATGTCTATTTTATATAAGGGTCAATAAATAAATGTAAAAGTAAAATTACTGATAGCAACGTACGCTATATGGCCAGAAGTATTGGGACACCCCTTTTCCGAAGGTCTTGATGCTTCAGGATAGCAAGACATTCTGGACAACGCCAGTTTGGGGAAGAACATTTTCTATTCCAGCATGACTGTGCCCCAGTACACAAGACAAGCTACATAAAGAGTTTGGTGTGGAAGAACTTGACTGGCCAGTACAGAGCCTGATCTCAACCCCATCCAACACCTTCCCATATACTCCATATAATTTATGAAGTAAAATAACCAGGCCCCCCTGGTCACAGTGATTATGCTGACAGCTCTGGATTTTGGAAGGTTTGGCTGGTGTGATTTAATGGTTTGTCATCTCTTTCTAATATAAAGTTACAGGTCGTTGGTCACGTAGGCTGATGAAAATTCTCAAATACAAAAGAGCCTCAGAGCACAATCTCGGGCAGAGTGAGGTCACGTGACTGCTCGATCCGCCCCGCCCTCAGCAGCAGCCTGGGCGAGTCTGAACTGGAGTTGAGGCACTCCAAGTAACAGTGGAGTATTACCTCTTAACATTTAAATCTATTTCAAAGTTATTCCAGTCTAGTTTTGTTTAAAGTACAACACTCGGGGTACAGAAGTCGTGTGTGTGGATTTAGTTTTATCACTGGAGACGATATGCGCCCGGAGAGCGGTGTTATTCCTCTGTTGCTCCTCCTGTTGGGGCTCAGCACGACCTGGGCACAGAATGCCACACCTGGAGAAAGTAAGATGGAGGCATATTTCTTTGTAGAAGTTTAAAATGAAACTTCGTGTTGTTTTCTAGTGATTTTCGGTCAATTATGAGACTGATGACTGTTTTTTCTGTAAGAATGGGCAAATTTCCGCCGTCCTTCCTCAGAGATGTGGAGCAACCTGAAACCACATTGAAGTTAACAAAGAAGTAAACAACTTTGAATGAAACAGGAATTCATGTTAAAGTGCCTTTACTTACAACCAGGACTGGAGCAGAAGTCCCAAAACAGAAATACATTTTATATAATAGTTTTATATACAATAGCTTTCCCACTCTGTTTCTGGAACCTGTTTTTCGGTCTTTTCTGGTCTGAGATAAAATGTCAAAAGTAAGAGGTTCTGTGCCATGGCAAAGCAGTTCGTGTACTGAACCAGCTAAGCCGAATGAAGTTAAAACAAATTAATACATTCATTAGGAACTAAATGCGAGAGACTAAAAGTGGGATTGTTTTCCTTACAAATATAATAAAAGCCTCCAGATTGCCTTATCTGAAGAGTGTGGCGTTTTTCATGCCCTAGAACAGACCAGGAACACATTTTCCAGATGTTATCTTGTTTTCTAATACCAGTGCTGTACAACCTGTATTAAGAGGTAAACATTTCACATTGTGTTACACTAAACAGGGTTCATTTTGACACTTTCCAGTGAACCATGTAGGCATCCAGTGTTGTTTAAGTGGTGGCAATCTCACAATGAGCATTTTGTGACATAATGTCAAGTAATTTATCATGTCATTATCATATTTTTCAGCCCTACTTGTATGTACTGGGTTCATATATAAATACTTACTGTTATTCCTATGAGGCCTGATGTCTTGTGCTCCTTTGGTGTGACTATGACGACCTCAGGGCCACAGAGTTGTTATTTGCTGAACTGACAGACTGCCTTGTTTAATATCTTGTTCATACTTCTATTGAATAAAATAACCCTTTTATCATCTTTCTTCCTCTTTCTACAGCTTGTGAGAAAAAAAACAGCACAAACTGTGAAGATTGTTTGACTAACACTTCGGTAAGTACAGATTAGAAATCACATCACAATCACATTTATTTATATTTTCTTACAAACTTTTATTTCTGCTGTAAACAACTCACATATACTAATAAAAACACCTCCTACCACCCCCAGTACTCCACTCCAGACCCTGAGTTTATTTATTTACTTTGCTCAAAACTGTGTATACCGTCTGTACAAAGACAATTCAGACATTTCTGAGATTTTCTGAGGATGACATTTATAAGTAAAAAAAGAGGGCCCGTAAAGAATATTTTTAGCATATAGCGAGGAGAAAATGGTCAGTGTGTGCAGATAATTTCGAGAAATGAAATGAGGAAACTATGAGGAACTATGCACAGTTGAGAGCTGCACGTGTGTGTGTGCGTGTTTGTGTCCGTTTGTATCAGTTGTTCACATTGCCACCCCCCCCCCTCACCTGTGAAACAGGTTTGTTAGTCTTTTTGTATTTGATCTGTTTTTTTGGGTTACATGGTATTTCACCCTTTCATCGCATTTGAGTTTTGCTGGGTTCTCTAAAGCTCAGTGCTTTTTTTCATGGTCATATTTAACGCAATTTATCATGTATCATTCAATAAAGAAAATTCCTCTTTAGTTATTTTTTACACAGTGACGCTATATTGAACTAATAGCCAATACACTTTTACCAGCTACATTGTTTTTCACCTCACACAGAGTGTGTTTGCTGGAAAACCTGAATGTTGTGGTTGAAAAAGCAATGTGGGAAAAGTACATACAGTTTTGATGTTTTCAAAACAGTCACGATTGTCCGAACTCATACAGAAACTTCCAGCCTCTCGCCCAGGTGCTCTGCAGTAGTCGTGTAAACATGAGTTAGTCTGTATAATCACTGGTTCAGTATGAAAATTAAACTTTTATTTATATTATTATTTAAACACAAATGTAATTACTGTACCAACTGTTAGTTATAATATTTGCTGTCTGGTGTTATTAGCCATAAATAATTAAAATAATAGTAGTAATAACTAAAAGTAGTCTAATACAGCAAACATAAATTAGACAAAACCTGTCAAATGTTGTATTAAGAGATCAGCTGACTCATATTTGAAGCTCTAATGGCTTGTCAAACAAGATTTCCATTGTAAACATTAAAAATGGTGTAAAAGAAAATATTTTGTTTATCGTGTACTTTTTGACCTTATTGTGTACTATTTAGTCTGAAAAAGACATATAGATCAATGTCATGTCATTTCAGGTCCACTTTATCAGTGTCTCCGTAATCGTGGGAGTTGGCACAGAACTTGTGTGAATATAAAGTCATTGTGAAAGTGTGACTGAATTTAATATATTGTGCTCTTTTTCTTCTGTAGTGTCTGTGGTGTATAAAAACCAAGTCATGTTTAACGTACCCGGTCAAAACCATCCTGCCCCCCCAGTCTCTCTGCCCACTCAACGATGCTCGCTGGGGAATGTGCTCCAGTAAGACAACATCCATACCTTTATTTATTATTATTTCTCTCACTTTTTGGTCTCCTGTCCTTTGCACTATTCTGCAAATCTCCAATTACAAAATTAAAGACTTAATTCCAAGATTCCAATTCTGCAATGGCATCTCTGTACTTTGGAGTGCTTATTTTATTATCTCGTTCATGTTACGGCATTTATTTGCTAAAAGACACTAAAAGTTGAGACCAGAAGTGCTCCCCCATAATTAGTCCTAATCCTTTTCCCTAATAACTCAGTGAACTTCCAGGTCCTGATTATTACAGTGTCCGTGGCGATAGGGGTCATCATCATAGCCTTCTTCGTCTGCCTCTTCTGCTGCTGCAAGTGTGAAAACTGCGGGTGAGTGCAGCCTCGGCAAACATCTGCATGCAAAGCCACTGATACAAAATAATCTCTTCTCAGACAAGGTACATCTTTGTTTACATGTCTGTTTTGCTCTGAGAAAATCCCCCAGCATAGTTGTACACGAGGAAGTGGTTTAATAGAATGTCTATAATGACGATGTCTATAAGTTAATCCTTGTGTAATCCATCATATCAATATTTTTTGATGAACTGTTTGATTCCACATTCTTTACCTTTAAAGAAGCATAGAAATTACCCCAGGTCAAATGAATCACAATTGATCAAATAAAGTCAAGTTGAAGTCAAAGTCAACTTTATTGTCAAATCTGCCATACGTACCAGACATACAGAGAATTGAAATTAC
>JBBPDE010000107.1:2141378-2168667 GCA_037974605.1 Nannopetersius ansorgii | reverse complement strand
TCCATCCATCCATCCATCCATCCATCCATCCATCCATCCATCCATCCATCCATCCATCCATCCATCCATCCATACATACTTTTTGCTTGTTTGTTTGTATTGTTTGTTTGTTATTTTCACAATAAGAGATGAAAAAGTCAGAGACCAAGCAGGACATTGTTTTTATACTGTATCCTCTAGTATAGTGTTCATTTAGGGATCCATATTATTTCACATATTTAACATTCAAAGCCCATTAGAGTTAAAGGAGAGGGTCAATAAAAATGTTCAGCCACTCTAGTGACATCGAGTCTTTCATTAACGATGGAATGGAATGAAAGAGGTCTCCTCACCAACCCATTTATTCATAAATCTCCTCCTGGCCAGCATCAGATTGATGATCTTGTGAAGGGATTATGTCTAGGATGCACATTAAGGGTGGGGCCCCACTGACACTCATTTTTTACATATCTTATATAAGCACTGAATCTGTGTGTTCTGGACTTACACTTGGGATAGTTGCAATGCAAATGCTTGCATTCAAATTGCTTTTTTTTCTTTCTAATGACATTTCTAGCTTTAGCATATAAATATCTGTTCTCTGTTTTCTATGTAGTAAATTATACTGCATTTCTATGTATCGACTGCAGACTAATATCGTAAGGAATGTATTTTGGTCTATGCTACATTGCAGTTTTTGGCTTTTTTGAGGTCTATGATGTTCTGGAGAGTTTCTAGTGTTCTGGTGTTACCTGTGGAATGATAGTGATTCGGGATCTGAGATCATGGAGACCAAGCTCAGCGATGTCGATCCCATCGATGTAAATCTTTCCTTTGGCCGCCTCCAAGATCCGGAAGATTCCCAGAGCCAGAGACGACTTCCCTGCCCCCGTCCTTCCCACAATGCCAATCTAAATACATAAACGCATTTAGTCTTGTGCATAAGCCACAAAAATGACCTGATATCAATGATGAACAAAGATGAACATTTAAGCTGTTTTACTTTTACAAGATTTCAGATTTGATGCAACCAGTTCACATTTATCATAGGTATCATGATGCTTTTGTTCACCTTCTCTCTTTGCTGGATGTGCAGGGAGATGCCTTTCAGAGCTAACTCTAGCCCTTTCCGGTACTGTAAGCCATAGTCCTGGAACTCTATACTGCCTGTTTGAGGCCAAGTGGATGGAAGTAAGTTGTCATCTGAGGTCCATGCAGCCTGCAAACAGAAAAATAAGGGGATTTCCTTTCTTGGTAAAACATGCTTGATTTGTTGTGGGTGATTTTAGACCAAAGGCCACATAATTGCTGCTGGAACAAAACATTTGTATGCTCAATTTTGCTGTTTTTATATAGATTTTCATCATTTAAAACACCATTTGTTCAATTCACTGTTTCAAAATGATGATCATAATGATGATCATTCTTTTTACATTACGTCAAGAATGTTTTGGAGATACAAGCATCTGCACATTGGTACACTAGCAACAGACCTCAGGTTAGACTTTAATTTTACATTTGGGTACACATGTACATCATTCAATTGCAAGTTGTATATCAATCATATGTATATCATTCAATTGTAAGTTGCTCTGCATTAGGAAAACTGAAATATAAATGAAAGGGTTTGTTCTGGATGTGATGATATGCATTAATTTACTGTGTGAAATTTCATCTAGAGTCAACTTTTGTCTTTTGTTGTACAAATATATATACACAGATGAACCTTGCTATACACAGTTTTGTATATTTTTTTTGCAGTTTTGCACAATTTGAGACTATGCCATGACAACTGTATTATTAAAGAAAACAGCTAATAATGCGAAATTTCTCCTCACCTCCTTGGGTGTGTCCGCATACTCCTTCACTCGTTCCACGGACACTATGTTGTTCTCCACATCTGTCCATGACCTGACGATCCAACTGAGGATGCCTGTCACCTGTCAACAAAGTTCAGCGGTTTTAAATCCCCACCTGAGGTTTGTGAGTCTGGATAAGCCTGGGCTTATGTAAGCCTGCTAAGTATGCTAAAGCTCAGGCCTCCTCCCATCAGTTTCATTTCTCATAAAACAAACAACCACAATAAAGACACACAAAATAATGTGGTCTTTATGCAGGGAGGGCTCGCTTTGAGGTCAGACAGTACATTGCAAAAGAGAAAAGGGGAAGAAGTAACAGCTACATTAGATCATGCAATGTTTAAATAGTGTTAATTCTCACCTGGAGGGAGTGGGACACGGCTAGGCCCACGATTCCAGGGCTCAGGGTCTCTTTTCCCATCACAGAGAGGATGGCAGCGGCGAGAACTACACCATTACCCAGGAATTCTAGGTTCACTGCCAGCCACCTGCACAGCAAGGAACATACCAAGTTAGTGCTCTTCACCTCAGTCCTACAGGGCTTTTCCAGAAGGATGGCTTTGAATGGCACTGTACAGCTGTGACGGATGCAGAGAGAGGTTGTGAAGAATGATGCTTTGGTATTTCACAATGGCACTAAACTCACTGAACTTCAGTACTTTTGAATGCTACTTAATGTGTATAGCAGCCCAAGAATTTGCATGTCTATATTTCTGAAAAAATGAGTTTACACTCATGCATTTTGGGATAAATAGAAATGTATATTTGTTGTTCTTATATACTGCATTCATCACAAAAAGTCATACAACTAATTGAAATAAGAGAAATTCAGGACATGTTTTCTGCAAATCACTGCCTAAAACTTTTCTAAAAAGATATGCAGTGAGGTGATTGTAACACCCTGCGGACAACCCCCTGACGAACATGCCTTTAAAAAATAACCCAGATAACATGAGACCAGATGACACAGGATTCTATTGTTGCCTGGCAGTGCAGCTCACCTGGTGGCCACAAAGCGCGGGAAATAGGAGGTCTGGTTGTGATCGACCCGCTGATTGGCCTGCAAGATGAAGCGCGACTGCTCGGTGAAGGCCCGGATAACGCTGGCGCCCTGCACCGTCTCATTAAAGTGGGTGTAGATGGGTGAGCGGCTCACCGACTCCAAGCGCCGCAGCTGGCAGGATGTGGCCACATAGAAGCTCTTCAGAAAGAAAGGAAAGAAGAGAGAGAAAGAGAACCATTCAAAACCCACATGGATTTCCAAAATTCCCGTTGGACTAAGGTAGCATCTGTGTCAGCAGGCTGGTGAAAAAGTCCATTAACTCCAGTGCTAACATCAGCACATGTGGTTTGTGATCTAGCTTCTAAGTTTCTTTCCTCTCCCCGGAAAACGCTGCCTCAGCCATACCTGCATAAAAGCATAGAGGAGCACCAAGGGAAGGATGACGACGGCAGCGAAGGGTGTGGCCAGAAACACTATGATGCAGACTTCCATCAGCTTGAAGAAGTAGCTCAGCATCATCTTCAGGCCGTCTGGAATCATGCAGTCAATGGCGTCAATCTCCTTGGCGAATCGGTTGAGTAGGTTGCCGCTGGGGGTGGACTCGAAGAATGACATTGGAGAGTGGAGCACATTTTTCAGCAGGTCCAGGTGCAACTGGCGAGAAGCGATGATGCCCCCAATAGAGATGGCCACTGTGGTGCCGAAAATGGCTACACCTGAATGAGTAAAGCAACAGAAGCATTAGATTTTCATTTTATTTAATACGTTTTTATAAGTACAATGAGTTTGGTTTGTGGGCTGAAGGGGCTACGCTCAATTGAAAAAAGGTTCTTGCAAAAACCCAGCTTATGATACCCACCCAGTAACATATTGCTGAGCAGATTTCCAGTTATTTACATTATATTTCTGCCCCTGGCAGATGCTCATATCCAGAGCAATTTACAGTTTAAATATGTTACAGATGTAGCGTTAGGATTCTTGCCCAGGGGTGTCTTACTGGTACGGCTTGCTGTGCTTTCCCCAAAGGACATCAAACCCCAGGTGGCAGTGGAGAGGACAGTGGTGTTACCCACTACGCAATACCAACATCTATTATTAATTTATTATCATTTTATCTTCCAATAGTATTAATATTATTCTGTGTGTTTTAATAAATAAATTTATTAAAACACACAGAATAATCTACTAAGTAAGTTTTGTAGATAGGAACAACATGCATTGGAGGATATTCTGTTCTGTTTATAATCTCATTCTTTTCTCTCTTTCCTTATTTAAACAATTTTTAAACAATTTCCTCTGGGATAAATAAAGTTTTCTGATTCTGATTCTAGTTGCAGTACTAGTCTGACATGCAGACCCACATAGTGGCACTTAAAATTGAGTAAAAACTAAAAAAGGCCGATATCTTCAGATTTGTTTGTGCTTATATTTGTTATTTTGCAACTGAACACAAATGCACCCACTGACCTTGTGCAAAGCCGAGAGCTCCATAGACTCCTAACTTCATGTCGGTGTTAAGCTGGGTTCCGTTGATGATAGGCTCGTCAGCCCACATGCTGAGCCAATAGTTGTATGCCAGAGAGGCGGCCTGCTGGAAGGCGTACAGGAAGAGGATGGGTACGATCAGAGCCAAACCGATGGTGCGGAAGTATTCGATGTACAGCTCCAGTTTCACCTGGATGGGCAGAAAAACATGACACTTCAGAAACCTTCGTTTATCATCAGGATAGCATTATGAAAATGACCGTTCTGTCATACACACCACAGCACACAGTGTGAACAGCATGGAATTCCTTGCATTTAACCCATTCACCAAGTGAAGCAGCAGGCAGCCAGAAACACAGCACCCATGGAGGAGTGTGTGGGAACCGTACCTTACTCAAGGTACCTCAGAGGTGCCTAGCAGTCTTGGGAATCAAACTGACAACTTCCTGACTGCAGGGCAAACACCCTAACCTCTAGGCTGCCAGCTGCCCATTATAGACTCGATAATTTTTTGCGATAATTTATGAATATTCCTTGTGAGTCTAAATGTAGAAAATAGTTTAAACAGGAATTTAACAAAAAAGTAATGTGCTGACATACCCTGCCTATTCGAGCCTTGTCCACCTCTGTCAGTTTCCCCAGATCCTCAGGGATCTGCTCCTGTTCGATATCAGACTCTACACTCTGCATAGTGACATTGTTGGTGTCACCGCTGAGACAAGGAAAGAGAGAAAAGAATGAGATTATAAAGCAACAGAATATCCTCCAGTGCATTAGTTGTTCCTAACTACTTCAGTGTACTACTTATAGCTTCAGTGTAAGTGGAGAAGGATGGACTGCTACAGGCAGAATTAGTGGAGACACACAAATGTTATATATAATATGCAAATGTTGATGTAAATCACAAAAACAGTGAATTCCAAATTGTCTGCTTTTGCCCCTTGGTGTCCATATACGGACAGAAAATTTTTTGTTTCTCCTCACCTCCTTTAATACCAAACCTGACATTTTTTACAAACTCCTATAAATAACTCTTTCATTGAAAAATGTAAGACAAATGGGAGTTTTCCCTTATTTGAGCCCTTTACCGTTGCTCCTGTTCAAGTTCACTCACCCAATCAGCTGCTCCTGAGAGAGGTCCCTGGAGAACGGCATGAAATCTGTTACACTGAGTCTTGCACAGGATCTTCTGGACCCTGCAAACACAGCACACATTCATTGCTGTGAGCAAAACCCACTGAAAACGGCATCTGTGCAGTTCTCTGCAGTACATATTTTCAGCTGTCATGGAACACTGTTTTGTACAACATGAGGCTGTAAGAGTTAGACTGTGTTAGACTGACCTCGCTGCACTGAGCTCTCCTTCCTCTCAGAGCTGGCAAACGTGCGAATAAAGTCGGCAAAGCACCCGTTGCGGTTCAGCAGTTCCTGGTAGGACCCACTCTCAGTGATCACACCATCAACAAGCACCAGAATCAGGTCTGCCTGGGGCAGGAAGCTCATGCCGTGGGTAACCAGGACTCTGGTCTGCCAGAAACATAAGATGCACTTTCATTCACACGACCTGTTTTATATAAAGAGTTTTTATATAAAGAGTTTTTTTTATATAAGTGTTTATATAAAGAGTTCATACAGCTCTTAAATTTGTTCACATGTTTATGAGACGCACATATGTTTAAAATAGTATGGTGGAGTTGTTTTTTAGCACAGGCTGCACAAAACAAAGAGGCCTAATCACCTTGTCTCGGAGCACACCCTTGGGCCCAATGACCTTTTCAAAAATGTGCTGACCCACGTGGGCGTCCACAGCAGACAGAGGGTCATCCAGCAGATAGATATCGGCTTTCCGGTACACTGCTCGAGCCAGACTCACTCGCTGCTTCTGCCCTCCAGACAGGTTCAAACCCTGGGAAAGATTTCGGGAGAATTAAACCCTCAAACTTGACTTGACAAGCATGACATCTTTAATACTCCTTGAAATTAAAAGTAGTTTATTTTTAAACCATCACTGCAAGACATAAAAAAACAGGCCTACAACAAAACAGGCGATGGTTTTAGAGTGTTCAAGTAAAGAGCACAGTATATGGCACATAAGAGTATATACCATGGTGTATATAGAGTATGTTCTGGAGCACTGTATTTTGCATTTATCCTACATTTTACATTGTTCTTGTCTTTGTGTTTCTATGTGACTACAACTGTGAATTGTAGCAAAAGCAATTTCCCCTGGGATAAAAAAAATTGGCAATTCCGGTTCACCTTCTCTCCAATCTCAGTGGCGTCCCCTGCTGGCAGGATTTCTAGATCAGGCAGCAGAGCACAGGCCTCAAGCACACGCTGGTACCAAGTCTTTTTCCTCTCTCGCCCAAACAGAATGTTGTCCTGTAGTGTAGCATTTTGGATCCAGGCCTGCTGCGGGACGTAGGCCACTGAACCCTACGTGATCAGAAGAACACAATACAATATCATATGTCATGTAATGCTAATACTGTATTCATTTAAACACTGACTGCACTAAATCTTGTCTTATCTTGTTGTTTCGTGGCTTTTGTGTTTTTCTTGCTTATTCTCTCCTGCTATCTTTGCCCTCTGTGTATCCCTGTCCTGTCTGCACTTGTTGTGGTTGTGTGGTGTTTTGTTTTTGTTCTTTGTGGGTTTTTGCACCAGGTCACTGTGAGCTGTGTGTATACGGCTGAAATAAGAGTAAACCAACTTGACTTGACTTAGGTATGCTGTATTCTCACCTTAGTAGAGACACTGCCATTTCGCCTCTCTGTTTCTCCAAGCATTGCAGAGAGTAATGATGATTTTCCGCTGCCAACGTGGCCCACTACAGCAACCAACGCACCACGAGGAACTCTCACACTGATCCTACGAATATTATTTTTTAAAACATTTTTACATATTATTGTATCTTTATCATTTAATATAACTTAATGTCCGGCCAGTCACAGAAACCACATAGTGATGATACCTTTTGAGACATGGAGGACCATCTTTAGACCAGCTGAACGTCCCGTTCTCAACCACCACACCATCTTCGTCTGAGTGAGAAACAATCACATCAAGACTTCAAAAGTATGTCATGGGTTTACTTACCAGCTGTTCCAAACACATTATAATATATCAGGTGGCTTTATTCATCAGGTCAGTAGTGATGAACAAAAAATATGACACTTTCTAACCAAGGTACTCAAATAGTGAATATACTGTAAATGTATTTGTTATCAAAGAATACTGAGTGTAATTTTAAAATAATATATGAGTAACTATTTAAATATTAAATGTGCAACAAATAAATGAATATTGAGTTTTTATAATAATATATGAGTAACTATTTAAATATTAAATGTGCAACAAATAAATATAGAAAATCTCAGTATGTTCCAAAACCTTTGCCTGGTAGTGTACATACTGTTCTGCCGTATGGGAGCCATTAAGGTGAGAGCTGAGGAGGGGCTGTCTGTGAAAGTAAACTTCCTCTCCTGCAGCTTGTGAAATAGACTCCCCTTAATTATGCACGGTCTAATTAGCTTCATCTTCAAAATAGCTGTTTTCACAAGCTGTCTGCAACGAACGCTGGGGCAAAAATGTGTTTGCGTTTTCACAAAAATAGAAGACTACGTACAAGGCCACAGTCTACCGTGGGCTGCTGCACTGGGTCTCTAATTGCTCTCCCTCGCTCTACCTCTTCAGAGAAGAGCAGGAAGTGAGGCAACGCTGCCACGCGGCTGTGGAATTTAGCAGCTAGTAACAAATTGCTATCAATCTGAGGCACTTCCGTTCAATGTATTACTGTGCCAGAGTTTCAGAAGAGGTCATCTCTCATCTCTCAGCACTATGCATTTCACCAATGCCTGTTTAAAGGCATTTTTCTCAGCGTGTGATCTTTTCATACGTATTTCTGTTATCAAAGTTAACATTAGAATAAATACAAACAAGAAGGCAGTAAAAAGTATCATTATTTTTTTGTTTGTAAAAACATAGGTCACAATATTTTGTGAGCTGGTGAGGAGAACACAGGTTCGGTTCCAGGTTCCTCCTCGGTTCCTCCAGCCATTGTGTGGATGTGAAAGTCCATCAGCAACTTCTGATTTAATTTAATGAAGGACTCAAACTTAATGATTAATAATTAAATGATTGAGTCAAACCAGGTTTCTGATGGAAACTGCCCGTAATACTGAAATTGAACCCATTGAACAAAAAATCACTGTTTGCTGTATGATGTTATGTGTATGTATTACTTTTTGATGTATTTAGTATATTTTGTAATATTAATGTGAAAAAAACTTCCTGCGCATCTTAACTGTTTAAGAATGTTCCTCGCAGGTACACAGTACTGTAAATATGGTGTTAACTCACCCGATTGCATAAGACCTCGGGACACGTTGTCTGCTTTCAGTTCCTCCTGACACAAAAACTTCCCCAAGCGCTTTAATGAGACCACAGCCTGCAACAAGACAGACGCTTCAGAACATTATCCTCACTCGTGCCGCTGCAATTAAATTCCCAGACCCTCATATTACTCTTGATATCTACCTGCATGGTGGTGCTCATGGCAAATGGAAGCTGGCTCAGAGGAGTCTTCAGGATGTTGATGAGTGCCATGGACACAAAGACCTTCTGAGCATCTAAAACGTTTTTATCGTCGATAAGTACGTATACTCCAAACATGGCAAAGGCAATCTGGGAAACAAGAAAGACAATCAAAGTCATTGTGACAAGCACACATTTCTAGTGAGTGTGTGGAACTGATGTGAAGGCCTCATCTTTTGCATTGTCCTCATTTTTTGAATTATAGCATTTTACTGGCATCCTCCCCTGCAATGCGGCATGCAATTAAAATATAGTACTATGTAAAAGTCTTAGGCACCGGCAAAAAAAATAGTATTTAAAACTGTTTAGATGAGCAGTGAGGTTGTTTTTAAATGAACATTACAAAATAAACTAAAATAAAGATTAAATACAAAATATATTACACAGTAAATCGTGATTTTATGTACAGTATATTTACATTTACGCTTTTATCCAAAGCGACTTCCATTCCCTATCTACAGGGGACAGTCTCCCTGGAGCAACTTGGGGTTAAGGGTCTTGCTCAGGAACCCATTGGTGGTGTGCTGAAAGTAGGATTCGAACCCATGACCTCTTGGTCTAGAGGCAAGTATTCTACCCACTACACCGCCACCACCCTCCTGTATATCAGTGTGCTCTTCGTGGAAGTCCAGTATTACAGTAATAACTATACAGTAGTATAGTTTCCATCAGAGACCTGGTTTGACTCAACCAGTCCCTCATTAAATTAAATCAGGAGCTGCTGATCAAATTTCACAAATACAAGGCTAGAGGAACTGAGGAGGAAACTGGAACCGAATCTCCTGACCAGCTCACACAATATCTACTTTTTCACAAACACAACAAATTTTGAGACTTTTTACTGGCTTTGCATTCATTCTAATGTTAACTTTGCTTGCAGAAAGGCACATTATCACTCACTAAGAAGAAAGACACTTTGTCACACATAGAGAAAAAATGGATTTAAACAGTTTTGCACAATACTGTATTTCACTGCTGTTGCTGCACAGTTTACAGGCGGCTTTACGCACCAGGAAAGATGAGGAGTTGAAGGAAGCGATGGAGATGGAGTAGAGGATCTGCGACTTCCTCAGGGCCCCGAGCTCTTTTTCTCTGTATCCTAGAACCTGCTCGAGATAAGCCTTTTCCCAGGCGTAGAACTTCAGGATCTTTATGCCATTCAGGATCTCATTCATTAGCTTAATCCGCCCGTCCATGAATTTCATCTGAATCTCCTGTATCATTCAAAAATAAAATATGGCGCCTCAGTACGGATGGGAGCCTGCCGTGGATTATGTAGCTAACACAATACTGAGGTTGAGTGATTTACAGAATAGGTTAGGAAATAAATGGTATCACAGGCCAGCGGGCACGATGGAATGTGGTAAATGCGAAAAGTTGTGGTCTGCTTGTCCACAGCCTAATCGCAAAAGCTGGGTTAGGTTTGCCTGCATTCCTTATTCTTTATATATCTCGATTTTTTACACTGGTGAAACAGCCAAGTAGGACAGAAGTAGGCAGTTAGAGGACTCGGTCAGCCAGTGTCTCCCAAACCAGTGTCTCCCAAACCAGGGTCACAACCAAAGTTATTCTACACTGTGAGGTCACTTCAACTGGCCTAAATGCCAAGCATCTGTTGTTTTCAAAAGAGAAATGAAAACTTTTATTGCCATTTGTTTCAGTGTGGTTGTTTTTCATCCAAAGTGACACAGGAACTTCAAAGGAATGAGAATTAAGCTCAAATCCAACCCACACACCCACACTGTGCTCAATGTAACCAGCTGCGGAGGCTAAGGACTGACCCACAGCCTGTGAGGACAGTCAGGACCTGGAAAGATTAAGTCTGATCCAGCATCCTGATCTGACAGGCTGTCACCACAGGGATGTGAGTTTTATCTCCAAGGTTTTTTGGGCTCAATCAAAAATTTGGCATTGTTTCTTTTGCAGAATTTAAACAATTTCTTTGTTTTATTTTAGTAAGTAGGCCCTGGTTAACATCTTACACCCGTTGACCCTAACGACCTTTCATTCACTGTTAGACATCCATTAGCACACATGTTTATACAAGGCAGCCACATTACCTGTAGTTTACTCCTCTTCTTGGCGATGAATCCATTTAAAGGGAAGATGAGAATCACTGTGGTGATGCCAGCCAGAGCAGATGGGCCCAGGTGCTGAAACAGGACCAGCAAAGGAATTTCAGGACTCAGTTACAAACAGAGGCTAGAAATAAGACTTTTTATAATATGGTCTTAATAATTGCAACCTCACCTGCCATAGGAAGAAGAGGCAGAGGGCAATCTCAATTGGGGCAAGCCACACAGCATTGAAGTATACCACAAAATCCATGAGCTTCTGAGTGTCGGCCGAGACCAGATTCACAATCTCTCCTACTGTACACGACCTGCGGGCTGCACTGCTTATCACCAGAGACTGCAGGAAACAAATGGGAGAACAACTGACTTTTAGAAGCTACCATTTCATTATCTGCGTTCAAATCTACAATCTGTAACTTATGCTTCATTATATAATGATCTTAACTCATAACTGGGTAAAAAAAGTGCTCCTATACACAACGCTTCAGTTTTTCCTGGTGCGGCAAAGGAAAGGACTTTTTTATTTTTTCATGGGTTTAATTTACTTCGTCTGGCTCAAAAGAATGTCAGACATAAATCTGTCAGACAAGACATCTAAATTAGAACAGACCTTCCGGTAGACGAGTCCCATGACAGCAGTCTTGACCCTCATGCCCACAGTAAAGCAGGTGTACATGTACTGGTGGTTAAAGAGGGACTGCAGACACGAGAGGAGGAACATGAGGGTGGCGTAGAAATATCCTTTCCACAGTGGAGCATCCTCCTCCCTCATGAAGCCCAACAGCAGACTGAGGGGAGAAAGAGAAGACATTACAGCTGCCATACTGGTTTTGGTTCTGCAACAGATGAATCTGAACAGTAACAACAACTAATGTACACATCTTCATGCTCTCTGTCAGCAAACCCAGAGGGTATCCTGGGCCCATAGAGCCACATTCCAGGGAGCTCCAGACTGAGGTTTTGAGGTGTGTTATAATATTATGACTTTCAAAATAATTCAGCTCTGTGGTTTGGTAATGGGGCAGATCTAGCATTTAGTTCTGACCCTCGCTTGAGAGAGCAGATCACTGGAGCACTCGTCCAGCGGCGGCAGCAGTAGTGGAGCACGGCTGCCGGACGTGGTACCTGCGTTCCTTCTGCACGTATCTCGAAAACGAAGAACAGTAGAATGATTGTTGAACTCTCAGGAAGAAAAAACCTTTGGCAAAGATCACTTTTGGCCAGGAAAAACAGCTCCACAGACTGCAGAGTCTGGATTTTACAGCAGTTCCCTTTGCAGGTCCCCCCCAAAAACCCCTTTGCTCATTTATACTGTTCCCACCAAGACCCTCCTTGTGTTGACACCACCACCCAGTACAGTAGGTCAGTGGGATGAAACTCCGTTTGGCCACACACACAACCATAGCTTTTCCTTGCCATTGGGTTGTGGACAGGATGTAACACAGTTGATTCAGAGGCAGCTTACTCTACTTTTTTTCCAAACACAATCGCTTCAGGGTGCAAACCACGAGGCCGGACTCAAAGTGGCAACATCTACGGAGGCAGTTCACTGGTGGCTGTCTCGACCTTGTACTTGGCTAGCCACTCTTTTGTGGCCTTTTCTTGACCACAGCCTCGGCCATTCTGCTTCAGGCTGTCTTGGGACTGACGCGTCTACACCGGGCATGGCTCTGTGGTCAACTGTCCCACACCAGCTTTCAGACTTCAGAAACCATAATTGCCCCACTGCGGGTATAAACAACGCGAGCCCTGTCTGGCCCGGGTGACATCGCACCTGCTGCTAACTATGTCTTCCTGTTTTGCAGAGATATCATGAACCGTACGATTCGCCCTGAAAAACATTTAGAAAGTCTCGGAGGGGTGTCTTTGAGCCCATGGAAGGTTGAGTCTGTGTTTATTTTGATGAGGAAGTTTTAACACACTGGTCTTGAGGTCTCTCTCGCTCTCTCTCTCCAAGAACACATACAAAATGGCCCAAGTTCATGAACTCATAACAGGGGTCTGCACAATATTTTTACAACTGAACAACCGCAATGTACATCCCTGTCAGTTTGATCTATTGTTACATTTTGAATGTTTGTACTATTTGCCATGAGTATGACTTAACATGGCTACTGTTTATTTAGTCACGTGCAAAAGTATGAACACCCTTGGTCAAATGACATGCTTTGTTGATTTTCTAAATGAAAATACATATTCATTCCCTACAGAGAAAAAGCACAGTTACTCGGAACAGTTAAGGCCCGTGATCTTGGTCTCATTGGATTTTGTTTTGTTTATGTTTTGATTTGCTTTTGCAATTTACCTTTTTCCATAAAGTTCTATGCTTGTTCATTTTTACAGACAACATTTTAATACAAATGAATGCATTCATTTAGCAGGGACAACCTCACCTGAGAACCTGTGGGATGGCAAACATGAAGGCATCGTGAATTATGAGGCACAGTGTCCCAGAGAGGAAGTAGGGTCCGAAGCTGCGGGCGAGAGTCCTCAAAAGGCAGAAGCCTGAGCTTTGCTCCTTCTGCAGTTTCCTCAGTAGCTGGGCCTGATCCGGCAAGCGGGACCCCAGCGCCACATTGCTGCCCAAGCAGTGCTCCTGTCTAATAATGGGACAAAAAACAAATATAACCACCAAAAACTAAACCTTTTGTAATTGTATATTATTTTTCACTTGTAGCTCATTATAGTTCATGTGTAGTCTAATTTTGTAGAAAGGCCTTACATTTACAGCATTTAGCAGACACTTTTATCCAAAGCGACTTCCATTCCCTAATTACGGGTCTCCCTGGAGCAACTTGGGGTTAAGGGATTCGAACCCATGACCTCTTGGTCCAGAGGCAAGTATACTACCTACTACTTAGGCACTTCTACCATGATTCTGTCTTTGTTTCATGTCAAAACGAAAAGCTTTTAGACTCAAGTGCCGTTTATGAATGAAAGTGAAGTTCATGGTGTAATGTAATTCTTCTTAGCTTTACATTGAAATAAATAGAATGAATGGCAAAATAGCTTTAGACTTCTGAGGGTAAAGGACACTCTCTGGCCTATAAGCACGTCTCTGTGGGTTTCAAGCCCTTAATTAAAAGCAGATCTGCATAAAACATATGCAGCACTGCAGTGTGTGTTGGCTTTTCACATATCGTAAAAGGGCACGTGACCTCTGACACATGAGGGTTTAGTGGTGGATCCAGTGGACTTAACAGGACAATGCATCTTCAAAGTTGAAATGTGTTAACAAGCCAGCAAATTGACACAAGACTTGAGAGTCTCGACAGTGACCTCGCAGGCTCTCTGTTCGAGCCATTTAAAGACCAGCTCACTGCTCAGATTGAGATTGAACTGCTTTGATTATCCAAGTCAAAGCAACAAAAGGAACCACAGAAAACATAAACGCTGAGCTTTAATTCCCATGTGCCTAAAGCTTGTTGTCTGATGGCTCTAGCACATCTCAGCACAGCACTGTCAAAAGCCAGAGACACAGCACAGGATCCCTTACCACTTTTGTGCTTATAAGGAGAAGAGGAGATCTTTATTAAGACTCGATTAAGAAGAAAAAATATATTTGGGAGCACAGAAAGAAAAACAGTCCTGCCATGTTGACAAAAGTCAGTAAGTGCAGACTCGCACCTGTTTATATGTTTATATATGTTATATATTGTCGCTGTCAGGCAGAAATCTCGTAACTCCACTTTTGGTCTTTGGTTTTTTTTTTTCATAAATCGATTCTATTGGTCAGTCTCCACGTGGGTCTGTAAAATTGAGAAATTATTAACCAATGAAAAGTGTTGAAAATAGCTTGGGATATTTGATGACACAGTATTCATTTATTTAGAATATAAATAGTTTTTTCAGTTTCCTGAAAAATAGCCGTTTTGGACATATGTGGTTTCCGCCCGACAGCGACGATATGCACATTTATATATATTATACATATATGTTTATTTATGTTTATATATGTAAATCAGATGTAAATGTAATTGGTTCGGTAACTTACTATGTAATAGATTATGTAACTATGTACTTACATTGAAATAATTATGTAATTTCAATGAATGTGTCGCAAATTGTCAGACGTCTAAGTCAGTGCGTCGTTACGTGCAGATGGTAGAGTAACAGTTGAGGTGGAATACATAGTTGGTGTATTACTGACTGACGTTAAGTCCACTACAGTGTTTTGGAATTTCGTACTGCTGGAGTTTGGTGCGCTCTGTGGTCCATTCTTCCTCTAAATCTGAGATGATTTTCTCTGACGTGTCCTCTTCTCTCAGACGCCAAAGATCTTCTGCTTGCAGAGGGCTGCGGTAGCCTTTAACCACCAATCTGTGGGATCCGCACACACAAACACACACGTATGCAAACCGATTAGTTTTATCAACTTGAAAATCAGAAAATTCCAAACATACTTTATATTTGGAACTGCAGGCACATTATTTTGTAATTAATCCTAAGACTTTGAGACGGTGCAGAATAGTGGGCACTACTGCCACCCTTCGCCCAGCAAACTAGGCCTCAATATCCACCCAGGAAAGCTACAACAATGAAAGTCCATCGGCAAGACTCTTAACACCACATTAACCAAAACCCGTAAGATGTTTTAATGATAGCTGGTTTGGAAAAGTGCATTAGTGCTTTGAATACAAGTATTTGAGTTTAAAGGGCAAGGTTCATGTAGATCTTATGACATAAAAACTACTATAAGGTATTTAGCAAACATGAGGTAAGTTTTGTCGTTAACAAAGAAGAATTGGTCCACATATAGGTTCTATGAGTTCAAGTAAAAGTTAGTGTTTCATTTTTTTTCCTCTTAACACTGCAGCTATGAAGCTAATGTTGCTAACAAAATCTAGAAGCCACTATTCACCCACACTGTTTCTGTAAATACATCTCCAAAACTTCTCTCACCCCCGCTCAAACCACATCCAGCTCTAAGGTGGCGCAAACTTGTCAGTGTGGTTTAGGGCACAGTATGACTTACTATGAGCTTGAAAGAAAAACACCCCCATAAGTAGCCATTTAAAACAACACCAGGCCTGGAGAGGACTGATCTTGGCTCAGATTCCCATGTGTTTATGACGGTTATGGTCACAAAACTGATTCCAGATCAGCACTTTTGTGCTGCAGCGTTTGGCTACACAGTGAAGTTTTGTTCATTTTTACAGATCGTAGTAAGTCATATTGTGCCCTAAACCACATTCACATGTCAGCACCATCGTAATGATGCACCGGGTGTGGTTTCAGAGGTTCTGGGGATGTGTTTATGAAAAGGTTTTGGCTGTCTACAGACAACATTAACCTTCAGCGCTAAAGAAGAAACACTGACTGCATCTAAGGTAAGTGGAAAATTGAATACATTTGATATTTTTTGATAACTTTAGTGGGCTGAGTCAATCTGAAAAGAAATATGTATCACTCACCCTCTGAACCACCAGAATAGGAATTTTGACAGAAATGATGCATCCTCAACGGGGCATGCATTCTGAAAGAAAACAGAAACAAAATGCTCAAAGAACAACCGGTTTGGCAATGCGAAATGCCTTTCTGTTCATTTATTATTATCTGTTATAAATGACGGTAGTCTTTATTTTGCATTGGAGACATTTGGAGCAATGCCCTTTTGGTTGGCGCAGAAAATGCATTTGGCTGCGCTGAACGGAGAGCAAACAGAAAATCAGGGAGTGTGTGTGAGTAAGTGAGAGCGCTGGTGCAGTGTGTGTGTGTGTGTGTGTGTGTGTGTGTGTGTATGTGTGTGTGTGTGTGTGTGTGTGTGTGTGTGTGTGGTTCAGTTACGACGCATTTCCACCCACACCTGACCTCAGCTCTGCCCCCTTACCCATCCACCCAAACACAACCAAACGCACACACACTCTCTCCCGCCTCTTCACCGGAGGTCCCACTCTACGGGATGCCATGAATAACTCTGCCCAGGAAGTGACTGAGCCAGGAGAGGCTCATGGGGTGTGGCACCCGCATCTGTGGCTACATCCTCATTACACACACACGCACATACACACGCATACACACACACACACACACACACACACACTACTGCCTTTTCACTCAGGGTTTCCTCTGAGAGACTGTTTTCTTGTTTTTGCCTGTAGTGAAAGCTTATTTACCCCTCATGAGAAGACACGAAATAGCAGATTTGTCTGAAGATTCAGGACTTCTTGTCATTCATGTGGCATTGGCTGTATTTTGCATACTAAATATACTGAGCATGAGTCACAGTCTTGGGTATAAAAGTGGGAGATAACATTATCGACGCAGGAGGGCCACATTCCCAAAGACGAGCAGCCATTTGGGATGAGTCAGACCACACTCCCCTAACCAATCATGGGGTTTTGCTAATCACAAGGTATCGCACACGAGCGGCCGGTGTAGGCACGATGGCGGCCTGTGTTCTCTGCTGCCGGGCTTAAGCCCTGTCTTAGGAAGTGAGTAAACAAGTTGGAGATTTACTGTGAGCCGATTGTGCTGGTGCAGCAGGTACGTTCTCTTACCTTGAGGGCCGCTTTGCCGGGAGGCGCCTGGTCTGCAAAACAGCTGAGGAAGAGCTGGGCCAGCTGGAGGGCGAAGTAGGAGAAAAAGGCCAAGTAACGGACGACATCCGGAGAAAGCCCCTGAAGGAGAAAAGTGGTTGATTCAGAAGTTACTGGCTTCTGAAGGGAGGGACAGAGAGGGGGAAAGGGAGAGAGTGAGACAGAAAGAGAGACAGACAGACCAGCAGACTCCACTCTGTAGTTACAGTCCGGGACTTCCCATAATGGTTTTTTTTTCTAAACGTGCAGCCACAGACTTCCCAAAATGCAGTGTTTACAGTCTATAAACTGATCCAAACAATCAATGGGAGATAGCACATATAGACAAAGCCCAGAGTATGAGACGTGTGAAAAAAAGGCAATGAAGTGATTTGTAAACATTACAAATGTTTAAGAACATTTTAAACTCATTGCAAAATAAATTTGGCACACATTTATTGGAATCTAGTTTTAATATATGTAGATTAAATGATATGCAAAGTATCTAAGTTAGTTTTTTGTACGTCAGTCTTTGCTGATAAAAGTATTGTGGCGAGCACGGGAGAGCCACGTGAACTGTGTGGGGGGGTATGTGTGTTCCGGGACTAATTGGGGTTATGTCTGGGGCAGAGTGTGTACCTGCTGTGGGGGGGGGGCACCTGTGGCTCATCGCCATAGCAACATGGCGGGTTTTTTGGGGTGGTGTATATAAGGGGAGGGTGGTGCTTGGCACTGTGAGTTGGTGTTGGGAGAGAGTTCGGGGTAGAGAGCAAGGAAGAGAGTGTGAGCCAGCATGGGGGCAGCATGCTGCTGCTCCCGTGGCTGTGGGGGAATGCTGTGCTGTGGTGCCAAATAAAGCTACAAAAAGAACTTCTCTGCCTCCGTCTGAGCGTGTGTGTCGCCTTCCTCCACCAGTCGCCACAGTATACTTATAAAAGTTAATGTTCATTTAATTCATTATAACTGACACTTGATTCAGTTCAAGTCAGAATCAAGTGGATCTGATAAGAGCCATGATAAAAATCGTCACTCTAATCCGTAATTCATTATTGCTGCGGTCGTTTACTCAGACTCCTTTCTATATTCTATATTAATAAACATTACTGTCTGTTGTGTATTGATTAATCATTGATTACTTTGATTACAAAGTTTGTGTTGCTTTAGTGTACAAAATTGTATGTATATAAATAAGATGAATGATTTTGGAGGAATACACATGAAGACATTTAAAATTTTATGTTTTCTTGCCAAATGAACTAGAAGTAGGCCCTAAAATAAAAAAAAATGTAATATAAGTTTTTTCTCTTTGTCTTCACCAAGAAAATCTACAAAACATATTATTTGCAATGAGGTTATTCAACCTTTGGCCCTCTGTATACTATAGTAGACATGGATTCTCACATATTTGCATATTTGCTTCTGGACAGAAAAGTCCATCTGACCCATGAGCTAAAATCCTTCTTTCTGTGAGAAACTAAAATAGGGTAATGGCAAAGATGTTTAATGAGCTTTTAAATGTAATTGAAAAACTGGCACCCTGTAGATCATATGAAAGTGCACAGTAGCCTATAGAGCAGGCCCTCCAGACTATGAGGACGCTCGATGGCGAAGGCCAATGGGTGTGCACTGGCATTAATGGCACCATAAAGCTTATTTTGAACAGTTAAGGCAAATCATGGTGAAAACCAGAGTCTTTAATGGTCTGCTTTATATAAATGAATTACGCATGAAGAGGATAGTAAACACTTAGAGTCACGCTACGATCTGGAAATGCATAGATTGTGGTTCTGTGAGCAAGCGGCCTTCATTTGAGGAGGCAGATAAGCCCAGTTTGTGTTACTTACCAGTTCCATATGCCATTCATATGGGATTATAAACAGGGCAGAGGGACTAAGTTTACCTTCCAGTCGTAAGTCTGCACCACACTGGGTGAAGGCCTGCTTATTGCGCCAGAAAGCATGTGCGAAACAACAAACCCATAGTAAACATCCGCCTGGGCTGAGAAGTTCAGTGCCAAGATCCAGGCTATATTCTTCCCTCCACCACAAAGCAAAACAGGGTCAGCCTTGGTTTTAGCGGTCACAAAATATAGGTCAGTCAAACTGTCTGTCTCTTTTTTCCCCTTTTTATTCAAGCACTAAGTCAGCTTTTAGCCAGGCAGTCAGAAAAAAATTGCTTATCTATCAAACAAATTTAACATTTGACCCAGTTCTTTTGGAAAGCAGGGATGTGAGTCTAAAAGTGCAAGCTCAGAATTATAAAGCAATCACAGCTTTAGCAAGATATTGTCATTGGACCAAGGCCGGCCATACGCATTATTCGGAAATATGTAATTTGGCCAGATTAAGATAATAACTGTCCCATTACTCTAATATATTGCATAATGGCATATCAAAAAGGACTAATATTTGGATGAAATGCAGTATGCAAAATGCCACTGTGGATAACTGCACATTGGAAAGCATAAATCTGACACTGTTTTCATGTAGAGGTCGTGATACCTTGCACGTGAGCAGCCGCGGATGAGGTCCATTTGCTGCGGATCATATATATAAACCTATGTATGTTGACAAATCTAGCATGTGCGGACGAATTCTCACACCACCACATTTATGTACTTTACTGTAGTCCATATATTCACATGACAGAGCATAACAAATTCAAAAGTGGGGCAAACTAACAGTGGCCTTAAAAATAGCTCCCACAAAAATGCTGTGACCAGGGTGTATTTTTGAAAGTCACAGTCTCAGCATATATGCATCCTAAAATATGTATGTGCATGTGTATTATCACTATCAACAACACCCAGTATGTATTTTGTTATATAATGTTGTTACTAACACCTACTCAGATAAATAGCTTTAAACAATTTTATTGACTACCAAAGTATTGTACATGCATGTGAGCCAGTGTGTGTGTGCGTGCGTGTGTAACTGTGTGTGTGTGTGTGTGTGTGTGTGTGTGTGTGTGTAAAGGTTTTAGAAGAGAAGTGTGAAATGGATGCCCCAGATTGGGGGCCTGTGTCAGTGTCATTTCTCTCACCTGTTCTATGGCCAGCTGGATCTTGGCCCTGAGGGGCACTAAAGAGCAGACCACACCCAGCAGCCAGTAGAGGAAGAGTACCACAGAGGACCGGCAGCCCCGCACTCGCTCCCACTGGATAATACACACCGCCAAAACCTGACAAACACAGCACTGCCAGTTAGTGCCACTAACACAGTCATGTCTGAAGTCTTTGTGCAAATTCAGCACCAGTGCAAAGTGTGAACACACTCAGGAGCATCTAGGCAGGCTTTTATAAAGGGCTTGGAGAAATTCCCATGTGCATACATAAGAATCTCATCATTTTATTCACCATATTTGAGCTCTTCCACCTCTGAATGACAAAAGAAAACCACCAAAACTGGTCATGCTGAGTTGCATGTCCAGAAATCTAAATCATCTTGAAACCACCCACATCTGTGGCTTGATTGTAAAAAGTCTCATTTCACGTGGGAAAAGTCTGTCCTACGCAAATCAGATGATCTGCAAAATCAAATTTTAGCTGTCTGTCTGAACGAGGCCTTTGTAAGTTTTTCAATAAAAAATGTAATTGGTATCAGCCGAGACATTATATCAGTATCTGAAATGCAGTACCGTGACATCTCTATTGACAACATAGTGACCAAGCACTGAGATTTCAGCTTTAAACCCAAGTTCTCATGACACATCTTTGCTATGATGTGCATTTGAACCCTTGCAGTACTCACTGTACAATTATGGTCTGGACAGGGCTAAATGAGTTGCCAAGCTAGGTTAGCTAAATTCTCATGAGTCATTTGTTTGAACATTCCAGTTTGAAATAAGTAATAAAGCATGTTTAGTTAAGGACATACTTCTTTTGCTGAGCTCTGGTCTTTTTGTTTAGAACTGCGTAATACACTGAAATGTGGATGGTGGTACCTTTATTATGAGCCGGGGTCAAGTCCTCATGTAAATAAACTGCAGTCTGTATTTTTGCTTGGTTTGTCATGCACAAGTTTATACTGGGATTTCCCCGTCTACCGCAGCAGCTGCTTCATGAAAAACCTCCTTAATAAAACACATGTACAGCATGGGCCTTCATTGATTTGGCATTCCACTTAATAGCTTTTTCTTTTCTCTGTCCAAAGGCTCTCAACCACCATCTCACCAAACCAGACTGCCATTCGGTTGCCCTCGTCTCATGCCAAGCTGGCCATGGTGTTTTGAGAATATCTGTTCTCCGCCTAATTTTAGGGGAGGCTCACAGCATCTCCTAGGCAGCAGAAAACACTGTTGGATTACATAATGTGAGGCCTCCAGGGCAGTTAAAGATCAGGCTTTGAGCTATTCCGAACGACGCCTCCTCCGAAACCAACCTGCAACCTTCTCCAAACCAAACCAAGGGCTCCTAACCTAAACCTCAAAGTAATGAAGTCAGTCGTTTCGGGGAATTTTGTAATTGCTTGATCTTCTCAAGGGCACATAACTACCTGGATACAAAATACACATGGTACAAATACCATCAGGCATGCTAATGGGTGTTTGTTCCTTTGCTTTGCAGCTGCCCTGTTATGGGAAGTAACGGCTCATCTTCTGGAGTGTGGGAGGGAGGCAAAGCATCATTTAAGGCTCAGACTTGGTGCCCACCTAGTAATCATACAGGGGAAATGCTGAGAGATCTGCATTATATAGTTCTTGACTATAACTAGGGATGCACCAGTAGGCCAGCTTATGGTGAGAAGAGAAGGAATGGTCCACTTTACGGCTGCGCAGTAGAAGTTACCCTGGTCACTGCGATCTGAGACCAATATTGAGTTTGTTTTGCTTGTTTTCCTACAGCCTTCAATGTTGGGTTTCTGACACTGGAGGCTGATCTCGGTTCAGCTGGGAAGGGCAGCTGTTGCTCACAGATTCCCTCTCAGTGGCTGAGAGACGCAGATAAACACTCCGGTTACGGTTGAACTGTGTGGTTGTTGTTGCTTTCAGCTCAACCAACCTCTTGATTACATAAGGCCATATATTACGCAAGGAAAAACCATAGGTGGTAAGGCAGGGAGGGCGGTGTGCAAAAGAAGTATTTTCGATGTTTTAACAGCGATATTTATGTGCCCAGTTAATAATTCACCGGCTGCCGAGAACGCTCTTCTGACCCATAGCCTTGAACACGGTTTTGCTATGACTACTGTGCTGGCCATTTATTTTACCGTTTGTTCAACAGAGATTATGATCTCTCAATGAGAAGGTGTTTGGTGACAAGAGCGATCTGTTTTTAACTCTTTCAGTATTTTTCCTCAAGCCACCACTGTTGACTTAGGTGTCTGGGGAGACCACAGATAGGGCGAGAGTCTGGGCTGAAGGTTGTCTCTGCAGGATGTAAATGGGCAAGGAAGACATGTGGCATTGTGTATGGGACTCTGTGGGCTGTTGTGTCCTTGCGCCACTCATGTCCACACCCGCAAACTCATATTTTACAGTGTCACCCCAGACCAGATAAACACACTTTCTGCTGGATCCCAGCCTACGTAGTGGTGTGAGGTAATGAACATTAGGAAAACATTGCCCTGTGACTGCTGGAACGGGCTCCAGCACCCCCTGTGACCCCGGTGAAGCATAAGCGGTTTGGATAGTGGACTGTAAAGGCTTTTGCAAAGGGAATATAAACCACAGAAACACTTGAATTATTATCAAGGATCTGTATGTCTGAAATGTCCTCGTATTTTACCAGAAGTTCAACAGTTCCACCTTATAACTTGTAATAGATACGATCAACTAAAATGGCTATTCTCATCTTCCTTTTCCAGATTTTAAAGCATTGGCTGATCTCACAACAGGCCTGACTGTTATTCCTACAGTCGGTTTATTAGAAACACCTTGTAGCTCCACCTTACGGGTGTGTTGTTAGAAACTATAGCCCATCTCTTGCCAAACAAATTTGTTAGCTATCTTCTGGCCCTTCATCAGCGGTCAGTTTCTGACCGCTCTTGGCTGAAAATTTTTGGTAGCGGTTCGCTCTTAGTCTAGCAGCAAAACTAATGTATAAAAAACGCTAGCAAAACTGCACTGCCGCATACAGTCAAACCACAGCCACACATACACTACCATGCCACTATCATGTCAGTGTCACTGCAGTATTGAGACTAGTATCACCCAAATAACACTTGTGGTCAGAAACTGATTCGTGTTGAGGGTTGGTGACAAACTGCATGACTGCAGATGGGCTCCAGTCCAGTCTGTAACTGTACATCTATGTAGAAGACCAACAAGGTAAGTAGTACAGGGTACAGGGCAGAGGTGTTTCTAATAAATGTAATGCAAATTTAAAGTATTCCTGCTCTACTGCTATAATGGTATAATGGACGATACATTACCACAGTAAGGCTGCGTATGACAGGGCTCAGGAGAAAGACGAGGTGGCGATGGATCTCTTGGTTCCGCTCCAACAGGATGTAGAAGAATTCCACAAAGCCAAAGGATGCCAGGAAGAACCCTAGCAACTGTGGGAGGACAGACAGAAACGGAACTCAGACCAGGGTGAGAACTCATCTGAGTCATGCATCCGGAAATGTCTCTGGTCACTTGCTTCACCGCAGGAGGTCGAGGAATGCGTTTAGATAAGAGGGATGGTCTTTCGTGGGAGGTGATGGCTTTCAACCCTTTGAGAAGTATGTTATAAACTCTGACAGTGACTTTTACTTCCATAATATAAGCACTAGCTGTCTTTTGCTGTTAACCAAATGTACTGCTGTAAACTAAGATAAACGTATATCTAGATAAACGTATATCATGCAATTTCCACTAAAATATTGAATATCTCACTTTAATTGGAAGCAATATCAAAGAAAAGAGCTTTGCCTAGTTCTTGGGTTTAGGATCCTAAAGAGCTTCAGCAAGACATCCTCATCTTAAAATGTATTTTAATATCTCTGATTTTCCCAGGAGCAGATGTGTTTCACAATGGATGCCTTTTGAGCTCCTGTGTAAACTTTTTGCACCAGAAATGGATTCGCAGACAAGAGTGCCACAGAACTTTCTGTTTGGCATCTACTGTAGTTCCTTCTAACAACGGCAAACAATCAAATTCTGGAAATGCTCTGAGAGAGGACCAAAAAAGCCACACACTCCTGAAAGGAATGGATGGTCAAACAACTGAGTACACATGTAGCAAAAGGATTCCATGATAGCAAAGCGAAAATCAGTGTGTCACTTCTCAGCAAACTCAAACAAACACCAGTATGCTACCCTCACCCACAAGCTCTTGCGGTACCGGGCAGCCCTCCCAAATCTCTACCCCCTTCTAAAACCTGAAACGTATCCCTGAGCAGAAATGCTGGCATGCTGGATGCACTTCTATAATGTTAAGCCTTAGGGCAGCACAGTTCAGTTCAGCAAAACTACTCCCAGTCCTGGTACAGGAGTATCCCTGTCGTGAACATATTACTTGGTAGAGAAAGCATCAAGCATGCAGGTTTGCTGAAGGTTTGATTCTTCTGCTGAAGGAATGCTACTGCTATATCAACAAGGGTCCTTGGGCAAGAGCCCTAAAGCCCAGAACACAGAGGGTCAACATTTTCCAGCAAATGCCAACAAACTTAAACATTGGTTTGGGATGCCACACTTCATTTGGCTGATCAGTCTGAAGAGTGCCACATTAAAATGTGGATGGAAAATGTTGGGTCAGTGTTCTTTGAACTTAAGCCTTTTCATCTGCTCTGGAAAACAGGGAATGGATGAATATGTGAATGTACAGGTTATTGTCTCACCAGCTTGGCACTGCAGAGTAGAGAGAGGGGCAGCCGGCCACGGCTATGGCAGTACAAATGCAGGCAGTAGAAAGGCGAACAGATCCACAGGTAGATGCAGGGAGCCCACACCAGCACTGTGTTCTGGAAGCAGTCACTCAGCTCAGGGGTGTGCGTGTACCATGTCTGGTTCCAGTCCTGGAAGATAAGGAGAAAGAACCCATTGGGACTGGTGAAATAGAAAGTTTCTTCATATCATCACATACCATCACCAAAGGATTGCTTTTATGGTCTCCATTACTTTTTGGCCATTCACTAAAGCACCATTTTATACAAATTATTTTCTTCTAATCTTCTGAATACTTTTCCTGTGCCTTTCGCAAGTACAGTTGGACTGTGCATACTTATTGTCAATGTCTGGAATATTGGCTTCGAAATAGGTTACATCATGGCTTGACTAACCGATTGTTTTTCAAATGATATGGTTAACAATACCGCACTGACCATCAAGTTCTTACGGTGAGGGAGGAGAGCTTTGCATTCTCAAGCAGACTTTTTTCTAAAAGACAAGAATGTTCAAGGTCATGCTGAAGACACTGGTTCAGTGCTGTTCTGGGAAATACTGATCAGTAGATGGATCTGCAAGTGTTTTACACACTATTTGTGCAGTTCCATCAGCTTTGGAGCTAACAGGCTACGTGGCTCGACATTTCTAATGCTGCTTTGCAACAAGCTACATATCACATAACATATAAGCTGTATATGAACTACAATGAATGATTGCTGGATGCAACATAAAATTTTCTTCTGCAGTAGACAAGTAATCATAACAGACAGCTCAGTTCATATTAACTTAATGTGGTCAACCTCTTATGTGGACCATACAGTGACACGCTCGGTGTAATATATCATTGCATAACCAAAAGAATGCTTTTGAAAAATGTGAGACACTCCACAGTAGGTTAGCCCCAAGTGTGATTTGGAGGTCATGTGGCCACAATCTCTGGCAAATCTGTGCTCTAAAGCAAAGATTCCCAGCCCCGGTCCGGGAGGCACTGCACATTTTAGCGTTTTTCTGCTATAACACATTACCCTCTACTGAGTAAAGAGTTGTCACTGAGCTGATTAGTAGGATCAGGTATGTTAAGGGGCAGGGAAAACCCTGAAATGTGCAGAACAGTTGGCTCCAAGCCTAAGCACTATTGCTAAACCAATTTATTACAAGCAATAAATTTCACACATTGTTTTGTACATTTCATAAAATCACCACATATTTTTCAATCCAGTAAATTAGAATTGCAATTGGAAACCAGGTTGTGAGCTTAAAACAGCTATACAGTATGCAACTACAAATCACTATGTCACTATCATAAGCAGTAGATAACCCCAGAAGAACCCTAAAGAAAATTGGAATTATCTACACAGGGATAAATAAAATAAAGAAAGTGAACCCCCCAAAACTCATGTCTAAATAAATGAAATTAAAACATGGTATTGGATCGAAATACAGATCTGGCATCCAACCTTTTGGGGTTATATTTCTGCTAATCACTCACCCAGAGAGGGTCTAGGCCACTGAGGCTGCAGAAAGTATCCATTCACTTTGCTGGTCCTGAAGCTGTCACGCTCTCTGGCTTTCTCTGGCTTTTGGCGGCACTATTCTGTTACCCGGCACAGGATGCGAGTGTGTGGGACCGTCTGAGTCCAAGTCTTGCCGTGTGAATGAACGGCCTTTAGGGTGTGCCCTCCTCTCCCTGTCTCATGCACCTTGTCACTGAGAGCTCCTTGTTTCTGAGGCTTGTCTGGAAGACGCTCCGTTTTATGACTGCCAGTTGCTTTGCCAGCCACTTAGGTGGGTGGTTATATTCCCTCTCTCTCTCTCTTTCCCTCCTCCCCTTCTCTCACTTTCACCATTCACTCATTCCTTTTCTCTCCTCTGCCTTCCCCTCCCTGTCCTCTCTCTCTCTCTCTCTCTCTCTCTCTCTCTCTCTCTCTCTCTCTCTCTCTCTCTCCCCCCCCCCCCCCCCCCCTC
>JBBPDE010000107.1:2117165-2129441 GCA_037974605.1 Nannopetersius ansorgii | reverse complement strand
GGGACCCAGTGGTGGTGCTGAAGGTAGGATTCAAACCCACGACCTCTTGATCTGGAGGCAAGTATCCTACCCACTGAGCTACCTCCACCCCAACATGGATGCACTTTGGGACTAAGGCAAGCTGGTGGAGGAGGCAGTGTGATGCTCTGGACAATGATCTGCTGGGAAATCTTGGGTCCAGGCATTCATGCTTAAGTTACTTTGACATTACCACCCACCCAAACACTGTTGTAGACCATGTACGTCATGGCAACTGTAATGGCAGTGGCCTTTTCAAATGGGGTTTTTGCCACACTGCAAAAATTGCTCAGGAATGGTCTAATCCTTGAAGGCCCTGACCTCATAAATTTCAGTACTTAAAGGATCTGCACCTAGATACCATGGCACAACTTCAACTCTGGAGTCCATGCCTCAAAAGATCAGAGCTGTTTTGGCACCATGAGAGGTGTATTCAGTAACCCTCAGTTTTACATGGATCAGCATTCGCGGATTCAGTCTAAAAACTCAGCATGGTGTCTGACACCTTGAGCATCAACACAAATCAGAGGAACTTCCATATAAGGAGCTGGTTTACCCTATATGAACTATTTACCATTTATTGTGCCTCCAGCATGGATCTGTACCGCTTGCAATCTAAGCACGTGATGATATAGGCAAGCAGTTTACATGATGCTTACTGGCATTTCATTACTTTCTAGCTACAGCAGCCTAAAGTGCAGAATGAGAGAAGCGAGAGAAGCAAACTTCAGGAGTAAACTGTGTGGATTACATTTATTTCCAAAACTATTCCCTACCACAACCATGCATATTGGGAATGGGAATGGGAAGTTAGTGCGAGTCCAGTGTACATTAAACGCACAAAGCCCTTTATGCAGGTTGAATAAAGCTCCTCACCTCCTTTGTAATTGCACGAAAACTCTTAGGAGACTTAGTACCTTGGGAATCAAAGAGGTGTGAGGAGTGGTTTTCTCTCTCTAAGCCCGTCTAGAATATGCAGACTGTCATTCCCTGGTTGGCTCACAGAGAAATCAACTTCGCCACCAGCCAGTGAGAGTAAGATCTGTCTGGACATGAAAATGTTGCACAGGGCCCCTCAGCCAGGTGCAGGTGGAAACGAGACGGACAAGCACTCGACACTCCGCTGCGTTACAGGAGCCGAGACAGACGAGGCGTTATGTGCTTCCTCCAGACCCGGCAGAATTCCCGCCGTCTATGAGGGCAGCCTGTTTTGACCCGTTTAACAAGAACTGCAGATGAAGAGAAACATTTTTGAGCATAAACACGACCAGTGAAGTGTCAGTCTCACTGTCTCTCGCTCCCTGGACTTATATAGGCATCTATAAAAGGAGCTTGGTGGCTGTGAGACCTCACAAATTTAAATCTGAATTAGATTTTTTTGGTGTTGTTGACATGACTTTTACGAGACATGTCGCCTTTTCCAGGGGGATACCGCTAGGCAACAATTAAATGGAAAGTGCTGGTCCACTGCTGCACTGAACCAGTGTTACATAACCGCGTTAGAGGTGACCCAGTTCCTGACCTAGCACCATTACAGCAAAGAGCCTCCTACCCTGCCTGCAACTTGTTCTGTTCAATAGTTGGTGCTCAAAAAAGACAAAAGGAGGATAACGCCTCTACCCCTGATAACCATGTGTCTCAATGAGTCTAGAGGGTGTTGTTAAGCACCCACAACACCAGGCCTTAACATACACACTACGACACACACCTATTGCAGATTTCGCATCCTGAGCTTTTCTTTCCTCGCCACTCTTATATGAGTGTTATGTCGAAATAATGTCTGGAGTGGCTCTTTCACAGTAGCGCAGTCTAAACATCTGGTTAACCCAGTTGCCCACAATTCTCTCTCAGGGTAATCAAGACAGTTCTGGAGATTTTCTTCAATAGATTGAGCAAGAGATGCTGGATGAAGTTCAAAACCTGTCTCAAGTGCACAGTGGCACTTAGCACATAATTGTCATTATTACACACACTGTACAGATTCAAAACCTACAGGGCTGCTCTTAGGCATATGTGAACTACGCATCCGCATAGGGCCCCAACCGCGAGGGGGCCCGGCCCCAGCCCCGTGAGGGGGCCCCCGGCCCGGCCCCAACTTACGATTTTTTCCACCCACCCCTCCCCCGCAGACCTCACTATCTGGGGCCTGCACTTTTCTGAACCGCATAGGGCCCCCAAACTCTGTCCCGACTGTGAGGGGGGCTTCTGAACCGCATAGAGCCCCCAAACTCTGCCCCGACTGTGAGGGGGACCTCTGAACCGCATAGGGCCCCCAAACTTTGCCCCGACCGCGAGGGAGGCCCCGGCACCGACTTACAGCCATCCTCAATGATCCGACCCGGGACCTGCACGTTGCTGAACCGCATAGAGCCCCCAAACTGCTAAAAATGGCCCTTATATTATCCATTGACACCTCATCGCAATTGTTCTACTATCTGCCTGCTGTTACAGTGTGCTACTGTGTCTGCTGGCCAATGTATTTATACTTCAATGAATCTCATCTACCATCACTGATCCCCCTCATTAACTTGGCTACTAGTCTAGGAATAACATGCTCAGGATATTTATGCATATGGACAGACCAAACTCACAGCCCCCGTATGTACGTCAATCTAAGACGCGTCATGTCTCCCTGAGCTGGGCAGACATATTGACTCACACTAGCCTGGGGCCGGTAGCCGAATCTTCGCCACAGCTATTTGTTGTCTGACCCCAGCCATGAAGCAGGAGTTGACAACGAATTGTCTCCTTTCAGTCTTGCGTGCCCGAATCAGACAAATGCCACGGCAGACACCCAGTTCAGCCAGTTTCATTGATATTCTGTTGTATTTCTGGGTTTAGGATTCGCATAGAGGAAGCTCTTACATAATATACATCAATCCTGTCACACAGGCTTCACATTTATTTCATTAGTTTAAATAATTGTTTTAATAAAACACACAACTTTTTGGTAATTAGCTAATTAGATTGTTGACCAAAGTTCTAGATAACATTAATCTGAGCTGTCTCTCTGTGTTTCTGAATGAGGAACTGTTTCAGCTCTCATAGGTGAATTGAGCCAAATGATGGAACTCACTGAAAAGAGCCCGAATTCCCATCCATACTTCATTCACAGATGAGGGCTCAGCTACCTTGTATCTGTGTGTCACAGAAGAACTATCATCAACAACTTTACAAGGTGCACCAACAGGTTGGATGTGTCTGATAAAGTGGACACAGTGTTTCTAAATTATAGTAGCACTGATGTCTGATCCACTTCGTGCAGCATGCATAATAATTAACATGCCAGTGTTGCAGCTGTGCTGAGAAGAATCCACCACCCAATTACTCTCCAATTGGAGGTGGTCCTGACCATCAGTGAACAGACTGCAGGGGGTTAACAAATTATGCAGAGAAACAGATGGAGTACAATCCATAAGCATAAACGTCTGAGTGTCTTTTTATGGTTGTTGGAGTTAAATGTAGAAACAAAGTTGGTGTACCTAAAAAAGTGGCTTGTCAGTGTATATGAAAACGGTGTAAAGGTGCTCTTAATTTTTCATTGTTACTGAAATAGAGCTAAAGACTTCAATATCCCTTTTGAGTACTGACATAATGTTGCCTAAATGATCAAAGGGTGGTTATCTCAGTTATACACATCAACAAATTAAAATACCTTTAGGTAAAATGTATCTTCTGTGTGACTAATAATTCACTGACAACTTATTACTTTCATGTAAGCAGAGAAGGGTCTGAGGGCATGTTCCTAATGCATTTTGCCACGTTTGAGACTTCTGAAAATAAGAAGAATACTCGATTACTCATGTAAACAGCAGTGACAGCTCTAGATCTCTTACTATCCAGACGCTTGCTAAAGGCCTGAGTTTGTCTGTTTACCAAGGATTTAGAACCTAAATCTCTGAGCCCCACAAACACCATCCAATAGGTTTTTCTCAAATCTGCTTGCAAACGTTTATTCAGAGCCATCACTGATTTTCACATGTGGCACTACTGTCACATCTGTTTCCGGAGAGAATTTACCACACTTCAAGGAAAACGACATTCTGCACTGTTCTACACATACAGGCTCAGTTTCCTGCACGTATACCATGGCTGCAGAGCACATAACTCCAACCAATGCAAAAGTGCCCTCTACTGGCAATAAAGTTAAATGCAACTAAAGAGCTGCTAATCGGTCAGAAAAGCGTGGAAACGACTGGAATATTATAAAACAAACAAAAAAAAATTACATTTAGTTTAGATTTTCGTGTGTACTTTTCTGAATATATTCAAATAAAAATGTTCTTAATACTAAATTATATTTGTGATAAAAAATCAGATCCGTTTAGTCATTAACAGTCAATATATTTCTTGTGTTTTTACATATTTTAAAATTTGGTTTAAAAAAGAAAAACAAGAAAGAAACATATATATGTAGTACGTGGAATTGTTCTTTTAGTATTGTGGTTTTATTTACTGGTGTCTATTTAAATTGCGCACATGTTGACAGATTTTTTTTATTACTATAGTAAAGGGACTTTTATCTTTAAACAGACCCACCCATCGGTTACACGTCATCTTCAGGCGCCAAATTAAATAAACAACCTTTGCTGGCCGTGTCAAGGCGCGGTTGTTTTATAATTTCTTCAGCACTCATATTTCCCCTCCAACAGTTATGCAGAGACCTACAAACTGCGTTCTGAGACACGGCTTTGTGCGAGTCTTGTATCCGTTGAACGTAGGAAGCGTCCCTGCTGTAATAAACAGAGGTAACGTGGACAGTCTGTCTAACTAACGGCTTACAATACCACCACAGACACATCATGGACAAAAGTATTGGGACATGTTTTTCAAGGTTTGGGCTAGGCCCCTTACTTCCAGGACAGGGCAATATTAATGCTTCAGAATACAAAGACACTGAACAACGCTATGCTTCCAAACTTGTAGACACAAATGCTTTACAGAATGAATGGGCACAAATTACCTACAGAAGCACTTCAATATCTTGTGGAAACCTTCCAAGAAGAGAGGAAGTTGTTGTAGCTGCAAAGGAGGGACCAACTCCGTATTAAAGTCTTTATTTGAATGCAGTGCCAGTGAAGTCCCTACTGGTCTAAATGTCAGGCGTCCTAATACTTTATTGACACTAATAATTATAGTATCATGGTAATGGTTTCCTTGAGATTATCCTTGTCTGTAGCTATGGTTGTCTGTTGCAGAAATATAGTTTTGAGTTGCCCTAGAGGTGTCTTAATTTATATAAAATTACAGTTGTACTCGATGCTGTTGAACTGTATTAATACAATTATGCCTTCATAATCTTTGTAGGGTTTCTTGCAGTTTGTCTGCGTCCTCTATAAATTACATATCCACAATATGCTCATGTAGTGTCTTTTTTTTCTTTCAGAGTGACATACAGGCTATGTTCCAGTCACATAGCACCATTGTCTCTTCAGTCTCATGAATAAGAGACTTCTTAGTATATTTCACTGTCTAAATGAAGGTCGTTTTATGTGCTTGTTGCAGTAACTAGTTCCTTGCTGTGCAGAAGATACACTATCCTTCCTCCGCCCCAGGACAAGGTGGAAAAAGACATGTTAGATAGCATGTTGAGGGTCGACCATGCAGGAGAATATGGGGCCAATCGCATCTATGCTGGACAGATGGCAGTGTTGGGAAGAACTCAATCAGGCCCTCTTATACAGGTATTAAAATCTTGTATCTAGTTGTCCTAACAGCTGTGTTGACAAACATACGCGTGAAGAAATTTTTGGGGTGAGATACTTAATGCAGAGTCCTGCAGCAGACCAGGTACCTGTTTAAAAGCTGGCGTAATGGGTGGATTGAAACGTCCCTAAAAATCTGAGTCGCGTGCAAACGTAAAATGAAGTAAATGTGAGCGGGTAGCGGATAAGAACCAAAATGTATTCTTTTCTGTATTATTTTCATGTCTGAATTTCCACACCGCAATTTATTTTCGCCAACAATATGGAAGGAGCATGCAAAAACATTTCGCAGCCTGGCAGTGACTGAGCGGAATGTACTCTCCATCCCAGCATTAAGCGCTGCCAGTGAGAGATATTTCATCGGCTGAGTTTGTGATACAAGAACAGAGAACTCAACTTAAACCTAGAACTGTGGACAATTGTTCAGGCTCAGGTTGGGTTTTTTTAATTCTTAGTCTATTATTTGTGTAATGCACTAATACAGAACAAATCTTTTTCTGCACAGTAACCAAATAGTATAGTAGACTGTGGCGTACACGAATAATGTTTGTGATCAACAGACACAGATTGTTTTTGTCATTATTAGGTCATTATTAGAAGTTTAGATGTGCGAATTTGCTCATTTTTCATTTCGCTAATATGATGATCAGAGCAGTTGCAAATTAAAACTACTTTGATTTTAGATTCTGTCAGATTCATCACGGGTACGGGTCGGGTCGTGGGCCAAATATTAACAGGTGCGAGTTTGATTTTGATGTAATCATGGGTGACAGGTCGGGTCTGATGCCAAACTTTGTGGGTGCGGGTAGGAGTGCGGTTCTCCAGAAGAAGAACTGCGCAGGTCTCTGACCTAATGTGCAAATTTTTCTTTGCAGAACATGTGGGACCAAGAAAAGATGCACTTGCAAAAGTTCAATGAGATCCTCGGGGAGAACAGGGTGAGACCGACAGTGTTGCTACCTCTGTGGAATGTTGCAGGGTTTTTACTTGGTAAGACAATTTTTTTATAGAAATGAACAATATTACAGTACAGTCTATAAGCTGGCCAATGACAGTTTTTCTAATATAGACAAAACTATTAAAATTAAACTGGCAGGTTGCACATTAACTACTTATTTAAAATCGGTAGTGTGTATAGAGCTAAACCTTTTTGCCATTGCCCAATTACATGTATATATCTAGTCATGATGCTGCTTTTGGTAGTCAGGTTAGTAAGTGAGAAGTAAAAATAACAAAATCACTCAGGGATTCAAATAAGTCATTGACGGAATTACAATCATAACTATGCCTGGGCCTTTTGCATTGTATAATTCTTAGATAGACATTTCTGTGTCTAGGGGCCTCCACAGCTCTACTGGGTAAGAGTGGGGCAATGGCCTGTACTGTGGCAGTGGAGGAGAGCATCTCTGAACATTACAACAGCCAAATCAGAACACTAATGGAAGCAGACCCAGACAGATATACTGAGCTGTTGCAGGTATGAAATGAAGGTTTGCATGTGTGCTCTCCGTTTTGATATGGCATGCTATAAATTGTGTTCTTGTTTTTTTTTGGGATATTAAGTGTTCAAGCATTCATTAATGTAGAAACAAATCATTCTTGATTCAACCAGATAATTAAGGAGTTTCGTGATGATGAGCTGGAGCACCATGACACTGGACTGGAGCATGATGCCGAATCTGTGAGTGTCACTGTATCTCAATAAGGTGGTGGCAGCTGGTTGCAGTTTTTTCTGACCATGGTGACAGTTTTATCACATGAGGTCTTGGTAATGGTTCTCAATCACAGTCATTGGGTACGCGGCCACTTCAGGATTTTCCTGTCTTAACACCAGACACAGCTTACAAAGTGCTGGCTGGTGTGTTGGTTCAGTTGTATAGGAGCAGGCAAGTCAATAAATGTTGCAAGGGTCCCTCAGGGCTGGCATTGAAACAGATGGTGTTGGTGATGGGAGATGGCATTGACAGTAGTTTGTAACTGCATTCAACTTGGTCATGTTTCCTTCTTTCTGAAGAATGAAGTGATGATACCAGTACATAATGTCATGTTTTTCTGTGTTTTCTTTAGGTACCTGGCTATTTGGTTTTGAAGACTGTAATACAGGCAGGCTGTAAGGCAGCAATTTATATTTCTCAGCGTATTTAGAATATATACTTTTTTCTTAGTTTCAACATATGTACAGTGTAATATATTTTAAATTGTAATATGATGTTGAGTTTGAACTTTCTGGACTGATTATGTCATTTAGGTCCAAACAAAAATGCCCCGTCAAAATAAACATCTCCAAACGAAAAGATATGTACTGATTTGTTTTCTTGGTTGGTGCCTTTTTGCAGTGTTGATGTATATTTTTATTGTGATCTCCCAAAAAGATTTGTGGAAATGTGCCACCTGGTGGTTATCAAATGTACTAATTCTGAACAGGCATGATATCTACCTAAAACAGACAGTATTTAAGGTTTTATTCTGTATGTAGTTTGGTCATGACTCTTGCTGGCCCTCATGATTATTAGCTGTGGGCGGTACACCTTTCAGTCACAACTGTATATGAGTACATGATCTCCACACAATGCAGAAAAAAAATCAATAAAAACTTTTCATCTAACTTAATTTTCTGTTCCCACAATATTTGTTCTTCTGTGGGCCTTTTCCTCATTTATCATAAAATATTGATTTGCAGCAAAGTGTGATATGTGAGTGTTATGGGTTTCCATTTCTAAGAGCAGACCCTTAGGGTTAACTCACTGTAACTCTGATCATACGCTTGTGCTCCTGAAAATAGCCTGGTCACTGCCTTACCATAAAAGGAGAGAAATCTCAAAATGATTTTAAAGCGTTTCCTTAAAACCCTGCTCTAAATGAAAAGGGGTGTACATGCACATCAGCAAGACACTCTGCCAGTCACAGCTCAGTATTAGTATGTTTCAGGGGCACAGTTTTAACATGCTGAAGCGTTTGTATGCCACTTTAACCCTTCTTTGTCTTGCTGAAGATAACACATGTTTCAATACTTGGATGACATCACCCTGTAACGATACAGCACTTCGAGCTGAACTGCATATGCACTGCTCTCCATGTATAAATAAACATGACGCACACCCTCATAAATCACAGATGCCCCCTTTAGCTCCAGTTGCAAAACACTCCATAAATTCTGTCAGAATTGAGAGCTGAACAAACAAAAGCGTGAGACACGACACTGATAACGTTTTAGTATCATATCATTGACAGCTTTCCAGGTCTTTTGAGGTGTTACATTCCAATGCTGTGTGTTTATTTTTCACATCTCAAACATGAACAGCTGCCCATGCATATCACTGTAAGCTAATCTCTTGAGGCGTTCTGCTAAATGGTGTGAATGAGCCCTGCACCGCAAGAGAAAAATAATCTAAAGACATAATCTTCAGATAATCGGTTAATGGCTGAGATGAAGGAACCAAACTCGAAGGAAATTTGTGGTTAAACATTTTGCATGTGCTGATTTTTATTTTTTTTTTCAATTGGCTGTTTTTTTTCTATACCAGTGCAGAGCAAGGCCTTTGATTAAGGCATTATGGTACAAGGTTACTTTATTGTCGACAGCAGCTGTGTACATGAGATAACGTTTCTCCATAGACCATGGTGCAACATATAGCAACATATAACATTCAACACAGCGCAGGTTACAACAAACAGAGAACAACAGGAAAAAAAAATGGGTGAGTGAGAGTAATGCACTAAAGGCATGATTACTGCACAGGTAGCAGTTAGGAGCAATAAACAGAGTTCCAGTGACGACACAACACTACAATAAATAGACAGCAGCAAAACAGTAATGTGAGTGGGATGTGAAACGTAGTTTACCAGAAATGAAAATATTGCACTATGTACATGTTATTGCACATGAGCATATGTTGTACTGGAATCATGTTCTTATTCTTATTCTACAGTTAGCAGCATAGAAAAACCACAATGAGTGTGTATAGAATTATAACAATGTATGGTCGTTAGGGTGCCTGTACTGGCAGTAAACAGGGACACAAGGTTGCCGGTTCTAATTGAGAGCCCAGAATGTAGTATGAGTGCAACACAATATAAAACAAAGTAAGACATTTTAAGCAGTATGAACGACAAAGTGAGGTAGCTGTAGTATAAAGTGAGGTAGTTGAAATGTTGAACTGTTTAAATGCGTTTGTGTGCGTTCAGGGCCCGGATGGAGTGTGGTATGAAGTTGTTGCACAGACATGCAAAACTAGAACAGAAGCTTTGATACTGTTTGCCAGACGGTAGGAGGGAGAAGTCTTTCAGGAAAATGTCCTTCAGGGGAGGACAGGGGCACACCGATAACCTTCTCAGCTGCTCTCACTATCCGCCGCAGTGTGTTACAGGATTGGTGGAAGGGAGGCTCGCGCTCTTCAGACTCCGTAGGAAGTGCAGGCGCTGCTGGCTCCTTTTAGCTAGAAGGTGGAGTTGAGTGTCCAAGAGAGGTCTTCCATGATATGGATGCCCAGGAACTTGGTTTTGTTGACCCTATCTACAGCTGTGCCGTTGTGGGTGAGCAGGGCTGGATTTCCTGAAGCCAGTTATCTCCTTTGTCTTCTCTACATTAAGTCTGCAACAGTCTGTATGGACCAGTGAACAACAGTGGACCAGTGAAAGGTCGAAAAACTCAATTAAAAGATCTATCCCAAACCAATGGAGTGTCAGTTCAAACATGAAGCCTAGTCAGTGTCTCAGTGATACTGAATGTGATATAACAGGTTTAGTCTATGAAATATTAACAGTGATGAGTCTACTAGCAGCAATGATAGTCAATAGCAATGGTGTTACAACCAAGTAACCTATCAATTAGACTAAATAAAATATACTTCACTGAACAATAATTACTGTCCCGATTCAGGTATTGGTAGTGGGGCAATGTTATCCTGGATCATAAAACAGTGGGGAAAAAAGAATGAATCTGATTTATTTGTGTAAAAGTGTAATGCTGCACACACACTACATTGTCATCTTGTTTAAGTGCTTCAATTTAAAACAGCTAATTTTAAAACACAGTAGTCTGAAGCAGCAGACCTCTTTGCCTAAATTCACCCCTCAGAGGAATTCACTCATATATCGACCAGGAAATCAGCAACAAGAATATGAAAAGGACAGTAAAAAAATGCAAACTGGCATGATCCTGCATCTGTGAAAAATCAGTGCCGTAAATTTTGCAAGCAGTGATAATATAAATCCACACCTCTCATAAAAACTTTCGGATGCAGATCATTTTGTTTCTTGGCTTCAGCTAACGTGACCGTCAATCAGGGCATAGTGTCTCAAACTTGCACTGCATCCAGTCCGGTTAGCTCTGAAGAGAAAATTAGACAATATAAAAGCACATGGATAATGTTATATGTATTTAATGTTGGTATAAAATGGCAGTAACTGACTATATGCTGTGTCTTACTTCAGAGAAATGTTTTCTGGACAATAAAGTGTATAAAATTGCATTAAAATAGCTGTAATGTGTTATCTTATTTGTTTATTTATATTAATAATTTATATTTTAAATTATCATCCATTTGATATATTTTCACAAAGCAAAGTGCCTCAGCCTGAAGGACAAAGAACTTAAATGCAGTCTGTCAGTATGAAATAAATTTATAGTGATTTAATGGGGCACTGGCTTAAAGTTTCTGAGAAGCTCAAAGCCTTCAGTAGAATTCAGTCTGTACTCCTTATCATAAACAACTGCTGCATGTTTTCATATCTGGGCCATTCCATGGGGGACACATAAGAGAAACAGCCACCCTCCAAAAGCAGTGTACACTTTTTTCCTTTGCATTTTTGTTGTTCCAATAAACATGAAACTAAAATTTCATTTACATCCACTATGACTTTTCAAGGAAATTTGTTACAGCTAATAACTTAATTAGCTGGCTAACATATTAGCATAAAACGTAAAGCATATGTATGTAAAGCATATTAATGTAAATGAGACCAGATGTTGCCCTGCCCTAAGCAATTACAGAAAATGAATGAATGAATGAATGAATTAATGAATTAATTAATGAATTAGTTGATAAGACCAGATGTTAAGCACATATTAAACCATTGAAATGGGCGAGATAAAGAATCTTCAGGACACACAGTGAGCTTGGTTGTGTATCCACAGACCAGTCAGAGTGCCTATACTGTTCACCACTGAAGTGCCTGCATTGATCATCAGTGAATACAATTATGTATACAGCTTATACACAAAGGTCATTCAGTGTGCTTAGAATTTTACACATAAAAATAGTCCATCCATCCATCAATCCATTGATTCATCCATCCATCCATCCATTTTCTCCCGCTTAACCAGAGGGAAACCCAGACTGTCCCGAGTCACTTTGTCCAGCTCTTTGAGGGGGATCCCAAGGCGTTCCCAGGCCAGCTGAGAAACATAGTTTTTCCAGTGAGTCCTGAGTCTTCCACAAAGTCTCTTCCTGGTGGGACATGCCTGGAACACTTCCCCAGGAGGCATCCTAACCAAATGCCCGAGCCACCTCATCTGGCTCCAATCAATGTGGAGGAGCAGCGGCTCTACTCT